>APFE030876626.1:8683-42420 GCA_000404065.3 Pinus taeda | reverse complement strand
TTTCAACATTAATCTTAATCATAATAATATAAATTAAGTTAATTTCTTACACGGGATTTGAACTAGTAATATTCTAATAATGAGTACCTCAAGAGTACACTCATTGACTCTGAGCATAAATAGAAAATCTATTAAAAGAAAAAGTAAAATTATTAAATATACAACATTTAAAAAAATAAAAAATAGATTAATTAAATTTAATTGACTTTGTAATAATACAAAAAAGATATGACTTGGAAGGATCTTTGCAGCTCTAAGGCCCTATGGTTGTTAGACTCGTGCTCTCCTTCCTCGTGCCCTCTGTTGTGCTCGACAATACAGTGGCCATATGACCTTGCCTATCAGTTTGTTTCCCTTCTCTCTCCTTGGTTGGATATGCTCTCCCTTAGTAAATACCTTTCATGTGGTTTCTTTTTCAGGTCTTCTAACCATTGGACCTCCATTTGGTTGGGTGGTCAAATATGGCCAATCTGGCCTCCTCCCTCCTCTGGATCAAGAAATTTCATCATTTAACTCGTAGATCACTAATAGGCATATGTTTCAAAAGGCCATTTCATCCTGATTTGTGAAGAAGTTAGGTGAAATACCTAAATTCGAAATCTTGGCACCACATACCTAGTTTCACATTATCCTATTAGTAGATTAGGGTCTTGTGGGTCAGTTTATGGATTTAAGTCCCTCCACAAGATTTTTGCATTAATGGGTTATGAACAACTAGAATCCATTGATAGAGGGAGAAGTAACCTCCTCTTTTTGTGGTAATATCTTCTTCACATTCTTCTTTAAGAAGAAAACATATCAGGACAAGATTTTTTAGAGTGGGTCGTACTTCATGGGGGCATGAGGGATCTACCTAGACCGGTGGAGCCCTAGTTTCAACCCTAACTGTGATTTCCCTTCATCAGTCCCTATATGGGTGAATTTTCCTTTTCTTCCCTTTGATTGTTGGAATGATGCCACATTTAGAAACATTGGTAACACTTCGAGGAAGTATGACAACTATGTCAAGCCAAAAGATGGAAATTCTTCTTGTGCTAGGATATGTGTTGAGGTATATTTAGAAAAATCTCTCCCCATGGCAATAAATCTAAATTTGGATAACTAGTCACACATCCAAGAAGTGGATTATGACCACCTTCCTTTCAAATGAAAAAATATGTCATGATTATGGTCATTTTTCATGGAATTGCCCCATGAAACAGGAAGAGTAGGAGAAGATAATTGAACAAGGGGAACAATGGTAGAAATCAAAGTGGTGAAGAGGCTCTTAGAAGACAAACCTTACCCCACCATATGTGCAAACTCAAGGTCTTGAAAAGAATCCAGCCCCCCCTTCCCCTAAGAATAAATTAGTGGTTAATGGAGAAGGCTTAAGAAATATGTATGAAGCACTAGCACACAAGGAAGAAGAAGGAGAGACTCCACAGAAAAGTCCCCCATTTATAGAAGAGACCTCTTACCTTGTCTTCTCTTAGTACCTTGTTGGTGAATCAATGATAATCAGATCCAATGAATATCTAAAGCCAACGATATTCAAAGTCTCATAAGTAGAAGATGATTTCCTCTCTCCAAGAGAGGGTACCATCAACGCCCCCTTTACCAGTTTTACAGATGAAAAGTCAGAAGTGGATAACGCCTGAGAGATAGAACGCAGAACCTGAATATCAAGGTAGAAAACTAATAGAAAAATTCACAATGAACAAATGGAAAAAGAAAATTAATTCATCCACCAGTCTATTCTAAAAAATAGTCAGACAAGAGATCAAGGTGGAAAAGGAAATAAGTGAACTGTTGGACCGAACTCATGCAAAGGCCCCCCAAACCAAAAGTAAGTAACAATAATCACATCCTATAATTGCATGTCCTTAGGTTGTAAGAAAAGGAGATCATAAGCTAGATCCCTCATCAAAAATGAAAATCCCTCAGTAACCCTCTTATAGGAAACAAAACTTGAAGACCTTGAAATGTTATCTCAACACTTCCAAGTTTGGAATAGAAGTGGAATTTCTTCAGTAAGTTCTTGGGGTACATTGGGAGGTTGTTGCACCCTTTAGGACTAATCCCAAGTTCATATTCTTAATTCCTCCAAAATTGTTCTTTGGATGGAAACCACTTTCCTAGACTTCGCCTCAAATCATGTATGTATAGTAGTCAATATTTATATGCCTACAAATTTTAGGGAAAAATAAGAAAGTTGAGCCTCTCTTTATTCCTTGGTAGACTCTATTTCTAGAAACTATGGTATTTTTTGTGGTGACTTTAATGTTATTCTTCACTACTGGGACAAAAAAGTAGGGACAATCGTCAAATACTCTTTCCTAGAACAAATGTAAAATTCATCTCTGATGCTCACTTGATGGATATCAAACTAGTTGCGCTAAAGTACACATGGAGTAACAAAATATTTGGTCCCAGCCACATAGCTACCAGATTAGATTTCTTTCTTGTCTCTAATGACTTTATCCAGTACAATATCTTGGCCAAATCCTCTATCCTACCCTGGAATGGCTATGATCATCACCCCATCTGACTGGATATTTCCTCTCATATTAACTATGGCCCCATCCCTTTCATATTCAACCCCATTTGGATCTAAAACCCTGAATTCCATGAAGTGGTCACTCAGTCTTGCCATACTACAGTGGAAGGAAGCCCTATTAGGGTCTGGGAAGCCAAGATCAAAAGACTAAAGTCCAACATTAAAAATTGGGTGAAATTCTCAAGGAATGCTAGCCAATACCCCATCCATGAAATTGAAAAATCCATTGAACTCCTCCACTCCTCCATGGAGACAAAATCAATCTTAGAGGAAACCTTGTTTCAAGATAAAATTCTCTTTAACAAATATCATTCTCTATTGAAAATTGAGGAAGAATAATGGTGAATCAAATCCCGAAGCTTGTAGCTCCAGGGAGGAGATCAAAACACTATTTTTTTCCACAAACAAGCAAAAAATCGAGAGAGTAAAATAAACATCCAAGAGATTGAAGTGAATGGCACTAATATAAATGACTTTCACCAAATGAAAGAAGAAAATAAACCCACACCTTGGAGGAGGTTGAGACCTATATGTTGGAGCATACACCCCATGTTATCAATGAGGAAATTAATAGAATACTCACGTTCCTTCCATCTAAGGACAAGATCCAAATAATTATCTTTTCTTTTCACTTGGATAAAGCTCAACTTGGCTTGGATGGTTTCTTTGCAAATTTCTACCATAAGTACTAGGACATCATTAAAAATTACTTTTTCATAATGATAGGATACTTTCTGAAGAACAACTGCATGGGCAGAGGGATAAATTCATAGTTTCTTTCTTTAATCCCCAAATAAAACAACCCCTCCTCTTTTCATATATTTCATCCCATCTCCCTGTGCAATGTCTCCTACAAAGTAATATCCAAAATCCTAGAAGACAGTTTAAAGAAACTCATCCCTATGATCGTATCTAAAAACCAAGGAGGATTTATCTTGGGCAGAAAAATATTTGCAAATATAACCTTGGTACAAGAGGCCATTTTTTATAGTAGAGAAAGGGAAGATAAAGGAATGACCATGAAGTTGGACATGGTGAATTCTTTTGATCAAGTTATCCATGGGTTCCTCTTCAAAAGGCTAAGAAGAATGGGATTCAATAACACTTTCATTCAATGGATTTTCCTCTGTATCAACTCTCCATGGATTTCTCCTCTAATTAATGGTAGGGCCACTGAATTCTTCTAGGCTTCTAGGGATCTTCATCAAGGATGTACCTTGTCACCCTTCTTGTACATTTTCGTAGTGGATTCAATGAGAGGGAGAGACTAGAACATGAACGCAACATCAAGTGTCTTCTTGGTCTATGATACAATCCTTCAACCAAAAGTGCAAACCATGCTCAATTTGTTGACAACCCAATTTTTTTGGGTGGACCTCGATGACTATAGTAAGGAAATTTAAAACAGTCTTAGACAAATTTCTAGAAGCCAAGGGGGGGCTAACCAATTAAGCTAAATCTCAAATATTTACTTGGAACATATCAACAGGTTTATGCCTTCATATTGGAGAGATTTTTGGTTTTAATGTCATAGAGGGTAGGAAACAATTGAAGTACTCAGGAATTATAATCTGAAACAAATCTCTCTCCTCTCAACATTAGCAATCAATTATTAAGAAGATTAAAAATAAACTAGAGTCATGGGTGCCAGATCTCTCATTATTATGGCAAGAATAGTCCTTATTAAATTAGTTCTTTCAACCATCTGTCTTTACCACTTTTCAGCCTTGATAGCTTCTTAATTCATCCTGTAATCTCTTGGGAAGATCATTCACAAATTTCTTTGGGAAGAGAGTAAAAACAAAACGCAAAAAAATCATTTGATAAAATGGACCACAATCTGTGCCCCCAAAGATCATGGTGGCTTGGGGATCAGAGACCTAGCTCTAATGAACTAGGTGATGGGTGCAAATCTAGCTTAGAAAATTATAACAAATATGGAAGCACAATGGGTCAAATTCCTTTATGACGAGTATGATCATACAAGTAGAGAAGGATTGGGCAATCCTCCTTGCCTCTGCTCTCCAACTTGGAAGTTAATTGCAGTATTGCCAAAACTAATTTCAAATCATCTCATCTTGACCCTTGAAATGGATCGTCAATTTGTCTTTGGTCGGATTCTATCCTTAATCACACCCCTCCCTTCTCATCTTTGAATATTTATATTCCCTCCATCATTTTACCCAAGAAAGGACACTGACACCTTGAGAATGTTCCTCTAAATCTTGAGTACTCAATGGATCTCCTTAAAACTAGGTTATCGGGATTTGCACCAATAAACACATTGGAGAATGGAAAGTTGGGATGAAAAGCCCACTCGTATACTATAAAGGTCAATTATGAAGAGTTTCTCTTCTCATTGTAGGTTTCTCCAATATCCTCCATGTGGAAAAAGCTTTGGGTCAACAAAGCAATTCCTAAGGTAAATATATTTTACTCAATCCTCCTTCGTAAAAATATTATGACTACAAAAAATATCAGGAAAAGAGGGATACATGGACCCTCACTATGCCCTCTCTAAAAGCATCAAGGAGAGATTTATCCCCATTTCTTCCTCTTCTATCCTTTCTATTCTCAAGAATGGAGCTTGGCCTTGGAATCCTTGTTTCCCTAGCTAAAAAATCCCTCTGCCATTGAGGGCTATATTAAGGGTTGGCACAAGAAATACTATGGGAAATTTGAAGGGAAGCCTAGCCTAAAATGGATTTGGACCTCCCTCCAAAAATTTATATGTTGGAAAATATGGTTATCAAGAAATAGTGTAATTTTTAAACATGTCTGTTATGCAACCAACTCACAAAATAGAAGAAAGAGATAGATCAACGACTTAAAACATAGCTTCTTAGAGGGGGAAACCTCCTTTACATTAAACAAATGAAAAATTATTAGATGATACAAATGAAAAGACCTCCTTTTTATATATAGGAGTCTAAGGGGTCACAATATAATCAGAGCCGACATATCAATACTAATGTAAGGGCACAACAGTAACAATAGTGGGCTGCTATGGGGCACAATAATAACAATATGGGGACAACATGGGCACAACAATAACAATAAGGGGTACAATGACAATAATAATAAGGGAATACACTATTATTATAGGGACCTAACAATGTCTGCATCTCTTCCTAAGCCACAACCATGAAAGCGCTCTCACTATGTTCAAAATTCAACAATCTAAAGCTTAAGGATCGAGACTCATTTCTAGGTTCTACAAAAAATCGATGGATGGATCTCCTTACAGGCCCTCAAGTCGTTCCTCCCCAAGAGATCCAAAGATAAGGAACAACTTTCAAGAATTGGAAACTTAGATTCTCATATCAGGATTTTCCACCTTAGAACTCCCAACAAAAGTCGTGGACACTCTTTTTTTATGGGGCTTAAAAAAGGAACCCGAGGGTGGCAGGAGGGGGAGGGTTTATTCTTAACCATGAAGGAAAACTAGAATTAAAGCATGCATAGGGGCTTGGATAGAGATCAAACAATCTTGTGGAGATGTATGTGTTGTATTGAGGCCTCCAAATAGTTAATAATATGAGGATTTCCTTGATAATAATTATTGATGATTCTCTCATCACTATCCAACATCTCTTCAAAGGCTCTAATCTAGAGAACAACCAAATCTCCCTCCTTTGCATAATCCATGCCTTGTCGAAAGACTTCTTTTCTAAATCTTATTTCCATATTTTGAGAGGAAAAAATGAGGCAAGCACAAAATAACAGGGCATGCTAGCCAGATGCTGGGAAATGGGAGATGAATGGGTTAAATGGATGGCATGTTATCCCATGAAGAGTACAACAATTCATTTCATATCCTTATTTCCCAAAGGGAAGTATTGAATCAATATTATTGGTCAAATTAGCACAAATTATAGAAGTATGTCCCTATCCCCTTCAATTCCACATATCTCTCTCCTAATCAACATCACTTCTAGTCGATGGCATAAAGGTTGTATCATGTTTTGCAGGTTGAAGGAATGTTATCAGTTTAACCCTTTGCATGATGATGTCACACAGGTTGCAAGGACAGATATAGACCAAAATTTAATCTTCTCCCATGCATTAGCCCCTAATTAGATGCATTCTAGATTGATCATATTCAAAAAAATATGGAATGAAAGATATTTTGTAGCATGGGAATCAATTTGGATGGCAAAGGAATTTATGGCTATAATGGAAGGATGGCATTGGACTCATTCGGTCCAAAATTTCAAGGAGGAAAGAAATTGAGATAAATTAATGGCCATTGTGAATAGACTCCATAGTGGTCTAGGCATTGGTGTAAGAGTATCATGGCTTGGCTCCCTTCTGTTACTAGGTAGGCGGTTCTAGGCTTGGTAGGCGTAACTAATCCCATCTTAGTTTGATGGTGTATTGATTACCCTCTTAATAAAGGAGAGGGAGGAACGAGCTATCTGTTTTAAGGCGGGCATGCTTACATAAGCTATAGGAGAAGTGGTCAATGATGTTGAAAACCAAGAGGTAGTGACTGAAATTACCTCTTTCTTTGGCATTAAAGCCGACTGACATAAGGAGGTATATCCATTCTAGTCAAAATTTAGCATTCTCCAAACTTATCTATAGAGGGGAAGCAACTAATAAATGGATCTTTTGGACTAAGCCAGATTCTCCTCCACGTGTGGCTCTCTTGCAATATTTAGATAAGTATTTTCTTCTTTAATACGCCCGCTTGAGAACATTGCACAATGTGATCAGTCTAACACTTACTAGGAAGAAATGGTGAATTGAGATGTTCCATATTCAATATCTAGGGGTCCACATAAGTGAACACTCTATCCTCACCCCCCAATTGAAGGAAATACAAAGATAAATAAAATCAAGCAAGAGATGAACCAATATTCATAACACATTCTCTTCCTCCATGAGGAACTCCTGAAGAAAAAATCTCATATAGCTTAGTTAGTAGATAGATTGGATCGGTTCCATCACCATTATGCAGATCTACAAGCTAAGATAAATGCAAATGATGATCGTAGCACAACCAACAGTATGCCAAATGGAACCTCCAACAAGACTTCCACCAATCCACAAAGTTGATCCATGACAACGCCATGCAAATTTATTTTGGTTGGTTGTAAAGTTGGCAAAATTTATAGTTATAGCAACTTTTGTTTAATGTATGATTAGAATAGGCATGTAGAAAAAAAATGAATCTCCATTAAGGATGTACTTGGAACATATAGCATCTATGTACCACATGTAAACTTCTCTCATGTTTCTAGCTATGTTATGGGCGTATATTTTATAAAAAGCCTACTCATCTTTGTTAAAAAATAAATAATAAAGATATTTTTATATTATAATTTTTTGCACTTCTTAAATAGCTATAATAAATTTGGTTAAAAAATATAAAAAAGAAAAAGAAAATTAATAATATCATTATATAGTTATCATATTTATAAATAAAATGTTATTTCCAAGCGTAGGACCACCGAGGGTTTGTTAGAGGAAATTAAATTTAATATCAGAGTTAAGAAAGGATGCCCCCTATAGGATGTCATGGCCTCAGGCTCAATGGTATGGTCATTACTCTTCTCCTACATGCTGCCAATATTTTTCTTCTAACTAGGAGCCATGACAATCTTCACAAACATCCTAGAATCCTTCAAGATTACTCCTCCAAGATGGATATGACTTTTAATACCAATAAGACTAAAGTCATGATAATTAAGTCCAAAAAGATAAACTATGATTTTTTAATTTATGATAATAACTACATGGATAAAGTTCATACAAATATCTGGGTATTGACATTCATTATTAGCTCAATTATAATTATAGCATTGAAAAATAATAATTGGAGGTCGGAAAACTTATTATGGGCTTGAAAACAACTGTAATTCAACATATCTTTGGGAATGGAGTAAAAAAAAAATCCTCTTTGACACTCTCATCACCCCTATTATTTTATATGGACATGAGGTTTCGGGTTGCAGTATATCTAGAGAATAATGGAGGAAGACCGAGCTAATCCAAAAGAAATTTATAACCTACAACTTAAATACTAAAGGAAATGCTCCCTACCCTATCCTTTTGATTCAAGCCAACATGTCTCCCATTAGAAGAATGATTATGATTATGTATCTCATGTATAAGAAGAAGCTATACAACATGGAAACCAAGAGGTTCCACAAAATTGCTTATAACTCTAGCCAAAACACCCACCTTCTGCTCAGGTGAGGCTAGCATAAGGATGCCCAATCTTGACTAGACCATTGTGTGCTAAAGGAGGATATCATCTTGGAGAATAAGGATAACATTAAAAATATTATTACTTCCAAATTTAAGGATAAGTTGTGGGATGACAAGGAGTTAGAGGGAAAAATGAAACTAAGATATTATGAAGAGGTGATCAACCCCAATCTTGATAACCATAATGATATTTTTTTCATGGACAATGCTAAGAATAGAATGAACATTTTCAAGATAAGAAATAATTCTCACGAACTTCAAAGTGAAACCAAGCATTGGTCAATTCCGAAAACACCTTGGGATGAAAGAGCTTGTCACCTTTGAGATACTAAGAGGGTTGAAGATGAAAAACAAATTTTCTTGGATTTCTAGTGTGATTAGTCTTTGTGGACAATTCATGGTATTCCTATTTGCTTGTTAGCACCAAACCACAATAGAGATCAAAGAATGCATCTTTCAGTAGAGTCTTAAGCTAAATTCTTTGTAATATATGCTTCAACTCAAATAATACAATGAAGAAAAGCAATCTTAAGCATTCTCATTTCCCTTTACAACAATAACAATAAACCTAATTTTCCACAGGAAACCCTCATGGCTTAATTAGAATATACCACATTAGCATTACACAATACTTTAAAAATGTAACACACAACTCTATATCTAAGTACACTCTCTTTCTGGCTCGCTATGGGGATCATATCCTTGAGAAACTCAATGATAAAAATGCACAAATTTTAAATACATACTTATTTGAATTCTCTTTCTCATCTAACAAAGCATCACACAAGTTTTTGTGTTAACTAATTCCAATGCTTACACAACATATGACAACAAGCCCCTTTTTTTGTATGGCCTTGAAAACAAAGAACCCTATAGAATAAATGGTTCCTCTCATGTGATTCATGAAAAAGGGTTACAAGAGAGCTCAATCATCTACTATGGAAACTAGTATTGTAAAGGTTATAGTCCATCAACACTATGTTGAGAAAAAAAATTATTCTACGCACTTGATGCGAAGACAAAATTTCTTTAAATCTCATGAGAATGGATTAATTTTTTTGAGTTCAAATTTTGTCCTGATGGCAAGCTCCATTATGCAAACAAAATACAGATAATGATGGATTGATTGTTCAAATCCGCATGAATGCACATCCTCACCATCCTAGTTGCACCCTAGCCTCTCAAGCCAACTATCTAATTAATAAAACAACAATGGAGATTGGGTAGTTGACAAGACTGACATGACATAGACATTTCTAAAACATTTGTTGCACTAAAGGGTAGGACAAGAATTGATTGATGGGTAGAGATGGAAAGGGAGCATTAGGGTTCTAAGAGGTAATTATTATGAGTAGTGGAGACCATTAGAAAATTATGGTAGGTAGCAGTTACTAATTAATTTAGACGAGTAGAGAACTTGAGCTCTAATACCATGCCAGGTCAGGCCAAGATATTTAACTCCCAAATATTATGTTTTTCATTAATGTGAGCATCATTATATGCATGAAGACAGGTGAGCTTTGGGATTTAGATTCCTAGGTCTCTTTCCATTCTAACTATTCCAAATTTTCTATTTACATATTTACACATTTCACCCAATTCCTAAGGATTAGGTGTCTCACGACCATTTTAGTATTTGTCAATGTTATATACTCTCCCATACCATAATTTTTAGGTCTAGTCCAATGGCGAATTTCTCTATGAAGCTCATGATAGCTTGTTTTTATTCGATCAAATAACAATTTTATTCTCTAATTTGGCTAAAATATATGTTAAAAAAACCATACTTTCTATTTTAAAAATTTGAAAGCACATTCCATAAGTGGTATGTCCACATTAGATAATAACTAAAACTTATTTACTTTTTAAGAACAACTTCCCCAAAAATGTGCTAAATTATTTTTATGTTTTGCACCAATGTTCAGTTACATAACCACAAAAAATTCATTACTAATCCTTCACAAAAACCATTTGATATAGATATTATAGTTAAGATCTTGATCAATGCAAAAATAAAGTCCCCCTAAAGTTCTTCTATGATAAAAGTATTTTCAATTTGATTGAGACTTGCTTTTGAGAGAGTTTCTTCCAAAATATTGAAATATTTGTAAACGTGATAAAAATATGCATCTTGAAATAAGGAGATTGTTTCCTTAATATGATTTGTAATTTATTCAATACCTAGGGTTATCACTTGATTACAAGCTCACACCCAATTTATAACAAGAAGAATCCCCAAAGACTTGAAGCCTTTAGATCTCCTTAAATTTTTTTGCTTTAAGTAATAAAACTAGAGCAATGAATTCTCCCATATTATTAGTGTTAAAACCAATATTAGATTTCCCTTGAAAGGAATTATGAATATAGAATGATAGGATGAATCCAACACCATAGAGTTGACCCTCGAATTGACTTGCACAATCACAGGGGCCATATGGACTTATCAATGGAAGTATTTGTTGACAATTGGCAACGAGAGAGAGAAAGTCTATCCTTGGTAGGAATTAAAAATGAAATGGCTTAAGTACACACCAATTGAGGAGCTGAAGTCTTACCTTCGAAGATGTTCATATTATGTGCCTTCCTAATCTCCCATGCAATGACCAACCCTAAATAATTACCTTTGACCTTATATTGTAATTATTATTATATATCTAAGTTTGATTAAGGTTGATCTTTGCATGTGGGATTTTTTTTTAAATTTAATGGGTAGGTGTGTTGTTATTGATTCAATCTTGTTTCAAGGCCAAAACCTTTTACATCTACTTCAAGATCTTCATCATTCAAGTTTTAAAAAGTCCAAAAAAGACCTAAAGTACTAATTCCCTTACTACATTCTTCTATTCTAAGTTGACACTTTTTAAAAATCCTCCAAAATACTCCTAATATACCTACAAACTTGCATAACATGGATTAAACTTTGTTCATTGTTGCCTTGTGTATCTCAGTAATTACTAGTTGATTGCCCAATTTTTTGTTCTGTTCTGCTTCTATTTCTCAATTTGTCTTCTTCAACAACCTTCCTTTCTTTTTCTTTTTGTTGTTCTCTCTCTTCATAGTGTCAATTCATAAATTTCCAGTTTCATTATGAAAATGATGATGTATTTTGGCTATATGGCTGCCCTTGACATCACACATCAAGGTGAAATTGTTATCACTTAAAATGGCTCATGGCCATATAGATGATTACTTAAGTCATTATTACTAATGAAATGTACCATCACATTAATATATCCATCAAACGAATTGTTTAAAACCATGACACCTATGTTTTTTGGACTTGGTAAAAGTTTCCTTTAAAGAGCCTATGCCAATAGTGAAAAATATCCCTCCATATTGACACAAGTTAGAAAAAACAGACAAAAGTGGTTATTTCCATTTTGAGAAAATCCATACATGATAGTTTGAATAGAATTTCAAAAATCATCAATTATCTACACCTTTTGAGACCAAAAATCATGACAAGGAATGAGTTCACTTAAGAAATCTCAAGCTTTTGTGACCAAAATTAGTAGGTCTCTAGAGAACGAACTTGTACCATTCTTGGTGCCAAGCCTTTGCTATATAAATAGGTCATGGATATGCATTCAAAAAAAAATATTTAGGGTTATGAGCATACTTATGCTAGCAAAATTAATCTTGAGATCCATCTTTGCACCTATTTGAGAGAGAGAGAGAGACCAAAAAGGATCAACAAGTACCCTCTTGAGGAGAAGCATTATGAGTTCACCATTGGTCACTTCTTCATGTTATCTTGCAAAAGAATTTTTACCTTTCCATTAGTAATAAAGGTATAGATTAGAGGAAGTTTCACCCTAAAAGTGGCCTGATGAGAGTAAGAACACAAATCTTCAAGAGAAGTATCACTAACCAACTCTTTCGATCTCCAAATAAAAGATCTACGGTTGATGGTAGCATGGGTGGGAAAGGCCCACCATCGCTCGACTGTTAAGAAGAGGAGAAACTGTGCGCGTGAAATTCAGACCGCGACAGGAAGAGATAAGATGAATTTTGGAGGGAAAATAAGAAAACTACTTTTTTAATTGTATTTTTGGCTATATCCTTATAGGTTTACTGAAATTTCAAGTGTAGACACTCGTTGGATGCAAAATTAAATTCTAAATCCAATGAGTACCCATTATGCATACTTTTGAGAAGACCCGCACAAATAAAAATTGAAAATACATTAAAAAGTGTGTACATTTTTTTAATGTATCTCCAATTTTTATCTATGTGGGTCTTCTCAAAAGTATGCATAATAGGAACTCGTTGGATTTGGAATTTAATTATGCATCCAACAAGTGTCTACACATGAAATTTGAGTAAACCTATAAGGAGATAAATAAAAAATACAATTAAAAAAAGTAGTTTTCTTTTTTTCCCTCTGAAATATTTATATGTATATTGTTTTAAATTTAAAATGATTTTAATTGGTTGTCATGGAAAGTAAATGAAAATTTCATGGGAACTTTTAGACTAAAATTTACTCTAATGCTTGCCTTTATTTTTATCATGTTTGTTTATATTGTATCATTAAATTTTTATGGTTTGGTTTATGATGCAACTTACCCGGCCTACTAACCTTTTAGTATATCTTGTTCTCACTATTAATAGTGTTCATCCTTTTCACTAAAGAGAGGATACTATTTTGCTTACTTTAGTGACATTTTTCTCACAACAAATATGTTGGATAGATGTTTGTGCTTAGTAATAGTTGGCTACATTGATTAGTAGATCATATTGTATGGCTTCATCCCATGTTTTAAGGATGAAACATGTCAAGGGGGGATGAGATGTAATGTACCTAAGGAGGATACAATTGGGTACCTAGGGAAGTATTGAAAATGGAGAATCAATAGTTGTAGGAAGGGTTACTAGAAGGTTCTAGCTACAAGAAGATTTCTTCACTAGAATGACCCTAGGAGGTCAAATAGAGCTATTTAAAGACACAAAACCGTTAGGCAGCTCAGAATGTGTATGGACCCTGTCAAGACAGGATGGATTTTTGGAAACCTCTCATCAACTTGTCTCTACTACTCCAAGATAATGTTATCATAGGGGGAGATCTCAATTTCTCTCTGGGATACTCAGAATCCTGGGGAAATCATGCCCAGGTGGATGCTATGATGGGTCTTTTTGAGACCCCCTTGGAGTCCCACAACCTCATCAATGTCCCTTCAGCAAAAAAGCAGCCTACCTGGAGGAATAACAGAGTGGGTGAAGCAAGTCTGGCTAGAAGACTTGATCTCTTTCTCACTAAAGAAGGCCTGATCAATGGAGGACATTGTATTAGACAATGGGTAAGCTCGAGTGGGCTGTCGGACCACTGCCCTATTTACCTAGAATTCAGGATGTCATTAGCAAGCCAAAGGCCCCTTATAAGTTCAATTCTACCTGGCTGCAAGATCTGGAATATATCAAGCTTGTGACGGACTTCTGGAAGGCACACCCTCCTGGGGCATTGGGGGACGTAACTTAGAATTTCCTCCTCAATATGAAGGAACTGAAGAGCTTATCTAAATCTTGGGCTCGGAAGAAAAAGGAGGCGGAAGACTTAACCCTCCAAGAGGCGGAGAGGGCCATACTTTCGTTTGAGGAGGACACAGGAGGTGTCATGAGGACCCAAGAACAAAAAGACTCCTATACTGTAGCGCTTCAAAAGAGAACCCAAGTTCTATCAAATAGAGAAGCGAATTGGAGGCTCCGTAGCAGGGCTATCTGGCTGAAGGAGGGGGACGATAATACTAAATTCCTCCATAAACATGCAAATGGTAGAAAGGCCATAAATACTATCTAGGAACTTAAGGATTCGGAGGGTAGGTCAGTCAAATCCTTTAGAGAGTTGGCTACCTTAGCTTGCTCACATTTTCATAATATTTATAAGGCACCTCCTCATGCCTCCCTAGCTGAAGTGATGAAAACTGTGCAGCTTTTCCCGAGGTTTGTTGAGTAGGAGATGGAACAGGAGATGGAGGGAGAAGTATCTATGAGAGAGCTAGAAGATAATTAAAAATGTTAAAGAAAGAAAAGAGCCCGTGGCCGGATGGCTGGACAGTAGAATTCTATGTGACCTTTTTTGAGGTATTGGGGGCGGACCTCCTACAAATCATCGAGGAAAGAAGAAAGAGGGAGGATCCCAGGCAGCCTGAAATCCACGTTCATCACCCTCATACCAAAATCCAACAAACCCTCCTCTTTTGATGGCTTCAGACTCATATCCCTCAAAAACTGCATTTACAGAATTATAGCCAAAATCATTGCAAATCGCTTAAAGCATGTACTCTCGCTCCACATATCCCAAGAGAAATTTGCCTTCTTGCACAATAGACAAATCCATGAGGCCATAGGGATGGCTCAGGAACTCCTCCATTTTGTCCAGTACAAGAAAACGAAAGGCATGATCCTAGATATTGACCTCTCTAAAGCTTTTGATAGAGTCAATTGGCTCTACCTCCGCCTTCTTCTCACTCATATTAGCTTCCCCTATCCTTTTTCAAATGGATCATGAGCTGTATAACCGATGTTCCCTTCTGTGTGTTAATAAATAGCTCGACTTCCCCTCTTTTTCATGTAGAAAGGGGACTCAGACAAGGATGTCCCCTATCTCCGCTCTTGTTCCTCCTGTTCATGGAGGGCCTCAGTAGATTTATCCATGAAGAACATAGGAATGGGTGCTTAAAGGGTATCAAAGTTACTAATTCCCTTTCTCTGACTCATCTGTTTTTTGTGGACGACGTCCTCATCTTTCTGGATGGCAGTCTGAGTGACCTCATATCTCTCCACCAAGTCATGGGGTTCCTTCAAAAGGCTATTGGAATGGTTTTAAATGAATCTAAATTAACCTTGTCTGTGCTCGGTTGTGCACAAAACGAGTTGTTGTTCGCACTAAGGAGATTCCCCTTTGTCACCTATCTATTTGAATAAGGCCTGAGATACTTCGGATATCGTCTGAAGCCATTTGGCTACAAAATTGCAGACTGGATCTGGCTTATCACAAAGGTGGAAAAGCTCCTGAACATATGGTACCATAAATACTTATCCAGAGCCGATATACTAATTCTGATCAAAGCGGTTATAGAAGCAACTCTTGTCTAATGGATGACCCTAGCATGGATCCCCAGAGGTATCCTGGACAAGCTTCAAAAAATATGTTGCAGATTTTTGTGGAAGGGGAACTAGATAGGTATAATCTTTGCTTAGACAAGATGGGAGACTCTTGCGCTACCTAAATGATAGGGGGGTTGGGGGATTAAGCGACTAGATTTTTTCTCAAAAGCGCTAGCGGCAAAACTGGGCTGGCAGCTCCTCAACAACGACAGCCTTTGGATGAAGGTAGTAACTTCAAAATATATAACCCCCATAAACTCTCTGGACTGGATTCGACATGATCATTGAACACATGGGAACATGTCCAACATCTGGAAAGCAGTAAACAAAGCAAAGGACCCGATAAGAAACAGTTTGACTTGGAGAATTCACTCGGGCTCAAATGTGCATCTGGGAGTGGACCCATGGGTGGGGTGTGGAAACGCTAACAAACTCCCCGAGGACCTTAGACTCCATCTAGTAGAACAGGGGATTTCTCATCTCAGTCAAATTGCGGACAACGAGCATTAGCACAACAGGCCTGGAAATCGGGAGCAGTCCTAAATATTCCCATTCAGTGGCAGTAAGTTTGGATCCTCTACATTACAGCACTAACAGAGGCTCACATCAAGATCATGGAAGAGGAAGATGAGCTCATATGGGCTTTTGAAAAACATGGCTACTATGCACCTAAGTTTGGATACCAGGTACTAATGGAACCTTACAAGCCACCGGACTTTGAGATAAGATGGAACCTTCTGTGGAAGCTCAAAGTTGCCCTCAGAACAAAGTTGCTCCTGTGGTCCATCTTGAATAAAAAGGTCCCTATAGGGGAAAATCTCATGAAGTGATCTCTCACTAGACCGTTCTGGTGCCACCTCTGCAGAAGCAGCAACGAAGGACACATAACACCTCTTCCTAGGGTGTCCTTTAGCACAAGATTTTTGGAATGGTATCTTGACAACCCTCTCCATTAGGCCCCGCTGGCATGGGATAGCAGTAAAGGAGGCATGGACCTCTTGGTGGAGGGATACAACTAGGAAGGAAAGGAACCTACCTCTGCTAATCTATTGAGCGATTTGGATAGCTAGGAATGAGATTATTTTCACATAGAAGTTTTCACACTGGCCCTCCATACGTAACAAAATCATAGCAGATTATCACATGATCCCTGGAGAGTCCCCAAAAAACGAGACAAGGAATGTTGAGACAGAGGTCATCAACAAATCAATCCCTTTGGCTTTTTTCGATGGTTCGGCTCAGGAGACAGGCGTGGTGGGGGAGCGATTCTATACTTATCTGAAACCCATTCTTTCAAAATTCAAATGGGATTACGCCGGGGAACCAACAACTATGTCGAGCTTATTACTGCAAAAAACATTATCATTTTTTCTTTACCAAAACATTGCTCAAACCTGCAGCTTTTTGGTGACCCAAAGCTGGTTATAAACTGGATCAACAAAAAATATGCATGTTCTTCTTACAGTTTGAGGCATATACTAGATGAGATTCATAGACTTGTTTTGCTTTTTGACTCATTCACTCTTCATCACATTTACAGGAGCGAAACACCTCTGCTGACTTCCTATCCAAAGAAGCATTGATCAGGGACAACAACTCTTGGATGATCTGCGAAGATTTGGATGGGGTCGTGTATCAGCATTATCACAAGACATTTGTAGACCCTGAAGCACTATAACGGCAGCACGGAAATGAAACAGTTTTAACTCAGTTTTGATGATAAACATTATCTTTTTGTTATATATGTAAATAGTCATCGGTTACTCTTTATCCCTCTGTGAAGGGGACAGAAACTTTTAAGTTAAAAGTGTTTTTGAATTACATGTACTCCCTGCGAGGAGGAATGCTCAGTTTAATTTCATTTTTGGTTGGAAAAGCAGTGTCAGATCAAAGTAATGCTTATGCATATACATAATGTAATTTTCATCTTTATTAATGGAAATTACGACTTTTTCCATGGGAAAAAAATATATAGAATTATTTTTGTTATTAATATTTTTTGAAATGTTAGATCTCTCTCTTTCTCTCTCATTTTTTTTTATTAATACTTTTTAAAATGTTACATTTCAACTTCATATTAAATGTTGAAGGAATTATAGATCTCTATCATACTTTGAACTAGAAAAACTTATTAAATCAATAATAACTCTCTCTCTCTCTCTAATATTAAAATGTTTTACTCACATGTATATAAAAATACTCAATTTTACCTTATTTTAAAATCCAGTTCATCAAACTTATAGAAAAAAAAAAGTAACTGAAAATTTAAAAATATAGATAATACTTTTCAGTACAAAAAAATATTTATTATTAGTTAAAATAACATAAATTTAATAAAACTTTATATAGATAAAATAAAGTAATTAAATGAAAAAAATCTTATATGTTCACTTTCAATGAAAGGAGATGTGAATTTTCCATTCTATTGGATTTCATATAAATCTAAAAAAAATTAATAACAATTTTTCATGGAGTTATAAATAAATATTCAAAGATGCATGTCAAGTAAAAAAGTGTGTGTGTGTGTGAAAGAAAGAAATTGATTACCAGTTAATAAGTTCTTTCTAACCAAAGTATGATACATAATTCTTCAAGGTTTAATGTGGAATTGCAGTAACGTTTTAAAAAATTATATATATAATAATATATATATATATATATAAATATAATATATAATATATATATATATATATATATATATAAATAAAAAACCTTAGATTCCCCTCAATCTTATGTATCATTCACCTTTTTACGTCATGGGTTTGGGAAACTTCTTGTTGTAGGCTCTTCCTCCGAGGTCTTTAGCACTTTGTTGACTAGTACATTCTCACTTGTATTCTTTATTCCTTTAGGGTTATTTGGTTCTTGCAATATTTTACTCTAATTTTAAACTTTACTACATGGTAGACTCATAAATGCCTTGAACTCTTGGAGAAATTGGGGAGTTTCTCCTTAGTTTGTCATCTTATTCTCAATGAATTTTTATTCCATTGAGGTTTCAACTTCATATCTAGTTACTTAAGTAATTTTAGGGTTTTTCAGAAAATTTTAAAAAAAGGGGTTTCATTGTTCCTCTTGTTTTTTCTTTTTATGGTTTCAAGGTTTGACGACAGTAACCCTACTCCATTTTCCGAGCCCACTTATTTCTCAATCCATCGATTACATGTGAATACTATTATGGTTCCAACTAAAATTTCTATTTCTATTCTATATTAATATGTGAGAGTTCCAATGGCTCATATTTTCCCATTATTTTTGTTATGATGTCAACATTTCTATAGATATTATCTATTTCCTCAGCATTCCATCTATGGTAAGGGTTTTAATGCATAATGGCTTATGTATTCCTTAAAATTTACTCCAATTTCATTATAGCTCGCTTAGATTTTAATTTTGAGTATTACATGTGCACATGAATAAGTTTTATTGGAATGCAAGGCACATACTTAGGTAATTACCCATCCATTATATATTAAATTGTTTCCTTATGGTTAGATATAAGTTTATGTTTATGATTATAACCTTCTAGTGCTATAATTTATTCTATGTAGGTTCAATATTTCTCTCCCACTGAAACCTCACTATTTAGATTGCCTTTATCTCCCACAATCTTGTTTTCTAGATCATGTTCCTCCACCCATGACCTTTCTCTCCAAAAATGATAATTTTGGTGGTAGGGAAATAATTCGCTTGAATATTGAGGATTTTATGTCAACTATCCTTTCTAGGACTATAATTGATTTTTAATTGTTTCCTAACAATTTTGGGACTAACTGCTCACATGGTGGCTCCTCTTATATTTTTAGAATAACAAATAAGTTGGGGCACACACAATTTACTTCTGCAAATTAAAAGACAAACTATATATATTTAATTAAGAAACTAAATGATTGTTTTTATAGAGAGGGCCCCTGGCTTAAATATATCCTTGGGTGCCTTTTTGTGAAGGGGCATGATCTTTTCATCGTACCTTTCTTCCTAATTTTACTATAATTAAATATATTTAATTTTTTTAGATAGCATTGTCTTCCTCTAAAAAAGATGTCTTATCCTCAAAGCGTGCATAACAATGGGTGTTGTTGATAAAACACTTTTGACTCCCAAGAGGCTTCTTCTACCAGTAGGTTCTTCCACTTGATAAGGTATTCATTGATTACCATAATCGCAATTTATTTTCTCTAGCAGTGATGATTCCTTCTGGTTCTAAAATAAACTCCCCTTCATCATCTAATTTCAGGAGTGTTGTCTACATCACTTGGTGTTTGCCTAGTGATTTTTTAGGGCAAGATAAATAGAAAACATTGTGAACATGACTTTTATCAAGAAGGCTTAAGTTGTATCCTACTTGGTTGAACTTTTTATTAATTTGGTATGGTCCATAGAACGTTGGTGCCAATTTGTTTTTTCCCTTTTGTTTCAAGGACAATTTCTTGCAAGGTTGAAGTTTAACAAATACCCATTCACCAACCTCAAATTCTCTCTCTATTCTATTTTTATCAGTTTTTTGCTCGTGCTTTCTTGCAATTTTTAGATTTTCCTTTAGTGTTTGAAAGAATTTTTAGTTTTCTTCTCATTGATCTTAACTGTTGGAAATTTGTATCGATAATGGAAAATTCCTTCCATTTAGGAGGCTCATAACCATACAAAGCTTGAAATGTTGCCATTTTCATTAAAGTATGATAAGTGGAATTGTACAACCATTTGGTGAGGTTTAACCATTGTGCCCACTTATTTTGTTTGTCTATTGCATAACAAAAAATGTAAGCCTATAAACATTTATTCAAAAGTTTTGGTTGATCATCCATTTGAGGGTGGAATGTTGAATTGATGTTGAGGTATGTTCCAATATGTTTGAAAAATTCCTTCAAAAAATGTCCCTTAAATTTATATTCTCTATCGCCAACAATGACCTTTGGTAACCCATGTGGTTTGTAGACAATATTGCAAAATATCTCAACTATTTGTTTTGCTAAGTCTCGTTTCTTCATTCTTATGACTACTACTAGGATTTTGTTTTTTCCATCCGACATGGGTATCCCTTCAATAAATTCGATCGGTATTTCTTCCCACTTTTGGTTTGGACTATTTAAGGGATGGAGGAGTCCAGAGGTCATAATGTTCTCATTTTTATTTATTTGGAATTGATCACACTTTGCTGCATATTTTTTAATATCATTATTCATTCCCCTCTAGAAAAATGATTGGCATGCATTATAGTATGTTTTAAAGAACCTTACATGTGCTCCTGATAGTGAATCATGGGATTCCTTGACAACTTTGGACTTAAATTTGGATTTTGGACTTAGGTAAATTCTTCCTTTATATCAAAGGATATCATTTTTTCATTCAAATTTTGAATTCTACATAGGATTATTGATTATAGCACATGTTTTTGGATATTTTTCATACTTCATCTTTCATTAAGTCATTCTAGACCTACAATTGAAATTGCAAGCAATGATGGCTCTTCTTCTTTTCTGGATAGAGCGTTTTCTACTCTGTTGTCCTTCCCTTTCTTATGTAAAATCTCCATATAAATAGCGACACCTTTTTTATCCATTTTTACTATTCTGTAGAAAGTGTTTTTTGCTAGAGAAGGTGCTAAAGACTATTATGGTATGTTCGTATTAAAAACTTACTTCCCAAAAGATATTGTATCCACTTTGCTAATACATGCATAATGATGAGCATTTCCTTATTGTATGCAGACTTTAGACATTCCCTCCTATTTAGATTCCTACTTTTAAATGTTATTGGATGGCCATCCTGCATTGATACTACTACTATTCCAAAATCTGACATGTCACATTCAATTACAAAAGGCTCTAAAAGATCTTCAATTGTCAACACAAGTGCATTGGAAATAATTTCCTTTAAGGCTTCAAAATACTTTTTTGCCTAGTTATCATACCATTGACATGAGTTCTTCTTTAAAAGGTTTTTTAAGGGTATAGTTACATGAGCATAATTTTGAATAAACCTTCGATAGCATCCATTAACCATAAATCTCCTCTTAATTGTTGATGTTAATTGGTTTGGGCCATTATTTTATAGTCTTTATCTTATTAGGATCTACCTTTACACCTTCCTTGGATATTATCATTATGTGCCCAAGGTCCTCTGCTTCTTCCTTCCCAATGGTGCATTTGGATTGTTTTTCATAAAACTAATGTTCTTCTAGTATAGTGAGAACTTGTTCCAAATGTTGTAGATGCTCCTTTCATGTTTTACTATATATTAGAATATTGTCAAGGAAAAGTAGAACAAACTTCCTTAAAGGAATTACCTTAAGCTTGTAATGACCTTCATGAGTTCGAAAGGCGGTCTTTTCTATGTCTTCTAATCGTATTATGATTTGGTAGTACCTAGATATCAAATTCAATTTTGAAAAATGTTTGGCTCCATGAAGTTCATCTAATATTTCATCTATGAAGGGGATAGGAAAATCGTTCTTAATCCTTATCTTGTTCAATCCTCTATTACACATAGTCTAAATGATTCATCCTTCTTTTGGACTACAACCGAAGGAGCAATGTAAGGGATTCTATGTTTTGTGATAATACCACACTTTAAAATTTCTAGGACTAATCTTTCAATTTTTTATTTTGATTATGCAAATATCTATATGACTTGATGTTGACAAGATTTGATCCTGATTTGGCTTCCATTATGTGTTCAATTTCTCTTTTGGGTGGCATATTTAGTGGAAGATCTTGGAATACCTTCTTGTTCTTTTGAATTAACTCCTGAACTTCAGGTGGTTCCTCGCTAATCAATTCTCAAGACAACATTTCCATCTGATGATAGTACACTATATAAGTTGGCACTCCCTTTTGAATCAACTTCACCATCTAGTAGGATGATACGATTTTATTCTGAGGTGGTTGGAAACCTTATAATTTATATTTTTTTCCTTCCCATCTAAACTTTATAATTTGATTTTGTTGGTTGGTGGAGTATGTGTCTAAGGTTTGCAACCATTGGATAACTAGGACCACATCCACTCCTCCAAGCAGTAATGTGTAGAATGGGGATTCTAGATTGTAGTCCTGAATCTGCAATTTGACCTTATGGCATTTTCCTACTTTTTCTATTTTACATCCATATTCTACCATCATTTTCATATTAGGAATTGGATATGTGAAGATGTTGAGCCTTTTTATAATATTTGAGTTCAAAAGGTTGTGAGTGGTTCTTGTATCTATTAGAACCATTACATTGTTCATTTTAATTTCAAGGTTTGGGGCTAAGATATTCCCGTCATGGCTGCTAACGATACTTAAGGAATACTTTTGTTGTTTGATTCTATGGAAAATTGTTGAGAATATTCAACATCTTTGATGTCTAATTCTTAAATATTTGAATCATTGGTTTCTTCACATTTATACATGTTCTTAGTATCCTTTCCTTTAACACATTTGTATCTAGAATCCCATTTTTTGCCACAATGTTTGCATTTGCCTTCTTTCATCCTTTTCACCTCTATATTATATTTTCCACCTTCACATAGTTGTGTTGGATCATACCTTGTATTCTCCATGTCAGACATTTGGGAAAAACTATGTCTCAATTATATTGTTTCAACTTTTGGTAGTTGTATTCTTTTGAACTTATTTTCCATGAATTTTTATTTTTGTCTTGCTTCTTCTATAGATGTGATGTCATGAAGCCTAAGCTAATTCTAGAGATATGGCTTAAGTCTAGTGCGATATGATTGAATAGGATGTTTTATGATATTCCAGGTACTCGAGTAGCTAAAGCTTTCCATTCTCTAGTATTTTCATTCACATCTCCTTTTTGTTGTAGCCTAGTGAGTGTTGTGAAGAACTATTCCTCTTTGAAACCTTGGAACCTTTTAAAGAAAGAATCTCTAAATTTCTTCCAACTAATAGCATGTGTTGATTTCTTCCACCACATATACCAATTATATGCTTCACCTTTCATTTGCATGGATGCATGCTTGATTCTTTCATCGTCATTTCCATTATTGTAAATCTTGAAAAACTTTTATGCCTTATTCAACCATGCTACATCATGTTTCTCATTGCATTCAAATTTGGACAGCTCGAGTTTTACTCTTCATTAATATGTGGCAATTGGTGGAGTGAAGAAGGGAATTTTGGTTGAAACCTGCATATTTGGGAAATTATGTATACTATTTTGTGGATTGAGAATGGAAGATGCATGTGGAGACTCAAGGATATGATGTGAGTCTAATGCATTTGTTGTATTTGAAGAATCTAGTTGTCGAGTAGCTTCATTATTATGATGTTGTAGATTAACTGTAATATTCAACCTTTGACAAATCATGCTCAACACCCCCATTGCTTGAGTATGATTCTGATAAACCTTATTTGAGAGGGTTGTTTGTTACCTTTTAAGGCCATCATAATTTTGTTGGAGTTGATCCTGGGGAAAATTTTAAGGATGGAAATTTATCTTAAAGTTTAAAAACCTTGGCAAATCTCGCTAGTCCATGATATGAAACTTTCTAAAATGTTTGGCGATATTTCCGTAAATATATTCAAATTTATAATAATTTTATATAGTCTCTATATAAAATTTTGTCAAATTTTAAGGTAAAATAGTTTTATACATTAAAATGTGGGTGAAATTTTTCTTAAAAAAATGGGAATTAACGAATCTTTTTTTGGAAAAAGCATGGAAAATTAGCCCACCTACAAATATTAGCCCCTAATATTTTCCCTGGTTGATCCTTTATTCTCTCTATGGTATCTTAGAGCTTCTTAATTCTCTCAACATTTATGTTGATTTTATTATCAAGTTCTATCAATTTTGTTTACTAAAGTCTCTCATCAAGATTAACAGCATTAATCGAGTGAATGATCCAGTGTAACTCGTTTCGTTATTTAAACCCAATTATATATATATATAATATATATAAATAATTATATAACATATAACTATATAAATATAACTCTATGTTAATATTTTGAACTATCAAAATATACTTGAATTAAAATAAGACTACGAATAGGATGAAACAAACAATACGAATTGGTTATAAATGGGATGAAACAAATGATACGAATGGTGATGTCGAGTGGGAACACCAAAGTCAATGGTTCAGGAGGTTGTCGGAAGAGGTACAACGGTCGGATGGGATAGTGGTCATACACTCAACAGCAGATGGAAGTGCAAACACGGGATGGATGACATATCAACTAGGATATTGACGACATTGATATAGCAGGCATAACAGGTGGCAGACATGAGCATGAGCAACATAGGCAGTCAATGGGGATGTTTAACATGATCTTAGGGACCCTGACTAGAGGATGAACCACTTTCATACCATATGGGGCACACACAATTTAGTTATGAAATATATATATATAAATAATATATATATAAATATATATATAATTAGAAATTTAATGTTTTTATTATAGAGAGAGGGCACCTGCTTAAATATATCTTTGGGGTCTCTTTCGTGAGGGTGTGATATTTGATTTACCCTCTTCCTAATTTACTATGTACATATATTAATTTGTTTACATAACATGAGTGAAATAATATTTTATCATAATAAATATTAAAAATACATCTACTAACCAACTTAGTCTTGGTCACCAAACAAATACTTACATAGTATTTACAGATAAATAAAAATAATAATTTTTCAAAAACTTGCACTAAGGGTATTAAACCGTCGTAATAGAAAGTGAAAAAATAAGAAATTTTTTATTTGAATTATTTTATTTCCCCATTGATATAAAATTATGTTCTTTATAAATGGTAATATTTTTTTATTAATATATTTTTGTTGTAAATTTCACATGTCAATTACACATCATGTAGTATCAACAATATTATTTTTACACGGCATTTGTCAACTCCACATTAAGTAGTAAAAGAATTACATATCTCCCTCATATTCAAAATTAAATTAAAATTCTTTTACCATCAATTAATTTATATCTCTATATAAAGTTTGATGTAAAATTAAGATGGAAATTTAAGTATTTTATTTATGTTCAACATTGATTTTTTTGTTATTAGTATTATTTTGTTTGGGTTGATATTGATTTTTTTTTTTTTTAAATGTAAGTATTATTTTATTATTTTTAAATAAAATATTATTGTTGGCGGGCCAGAATGAACCACCAATAGTAGGGGGGCTCCTCGATTTGAATTCTCGATTAGACCTCACATCTCTTCGTATAGGAGCCCCATCTGGTTTGTAGGATCGATTGCCACCATCTGTGTGTGTTACTCTTGGCTTTCAAATGCAGAAAAATAAATGTGAGACCAAGTGTAAAATGCCTAAGAATGAGGACAAAATCAACCCTCAATTGATAACTTGTAGAACATAATACAAGAAAGTAACAACAAAATAGTGAGAATAAGTATTTTTTAAGAAAGAATTTGATAATTAAGACTAACTAAGACATACATAAGCAAAAAGTCTTAGAAACCAATTGCAAATTAGTTCACACTTAATTACTAGCATTTACATGCAATGAAAGAGTAGAGATTCAATGTAAACATACCTTCTACATGCAACAAATTAGTTCATTAACATGTAACCAATATGTAAACATGCATGCATAAACAACAAAATTATTAGATAACCATCAAAAATACCATTAACATGCACAGGAATACATGCATGAAGTGAAAATATTCTCATTAAATGTTGATCAATCCAATCACAAGCATTTCAAGCCTCTCAATTTAATCCAATAAAGCAATGAGATTAGTTCACATCATCTTTAAACAAAAGCCTTAGCCTCACAATCCCTCCACATATAAGTTACCAGAAGTGAATGTGCTCAAAGCCTTGAATGTTATAACTATGCTACTAGTTTCAAATGCCAAAAAACCCTTACAAATTAGGCATGAGGGTATTTTATGCAAATGGTTGGGTGATTGTTCACCTCTCCCATGGCTTTTCAAATTCCCTCATTTCCCATCCAACTCATAAATATTTCCGCATTTCAAGTGACTCTCACATGACCTTTATTATTTATTATTAACATAAAACATTACAATATAATAAAACAAAGAAAATGGGCTTTGAGGCTTGAGCACGTAGAGTCATTACGACATGCCACCCTCCTAATATATTTCCCTTCCAAATGATACTTGGTCCACCTTGTTCAGGATTTACAACATCAATGATCATATAAGAAACAACTAGAATTTGTGAGCCTGGGCCATATACACAATGCCTTTGCAATATCCCTACAATTAAAAGAGTTTTTTTAGCTTGTTTATGCAAAACCAAGCTTCATTTTAAAAATACATAAGTTTCATTTGACTACTCCATAATGTTTCTACACAAATAGATGAACCATAAACAATGAATTCACGAAAATCAAAATACGCAGAGGTGTTGATATAGGCTAAGGCCTATTTCTAGTAAGTGCCTCTCTATCCTTTACATTTTTCAAAGGCATATTAGGTTTCTAAAACTTCTACATTATCTCTTTACACATTCCTGTGATCAAAATATCAAATCAAATATTAGAAGAAAAATGGATTAATGGCACTCTCATACATAAACTAATTTTTACATGACCGTGGTAATTTATCTCATTTATTACTAGAAAAGAATAATACTTATAATATAACAAGCAAGACATAATAGCTTTAATGCTACAATGAGTGAATGTACCACCCTCCTCCCACATCCACCCAAGTAACCATGCCAACCAGGGTAAACATGAGACAAGAGGCTACTATGATCATATTTGACCTCCTAGGTGACCTTAAGGAAGTGGAATCGGCGAAACATCACACAGAATCATCCAACATCATCCACATAACCTTCAGGAGACAAGTCACCCACTCAGAGATCCTGTCCCTAGGGCCTACTGCTATTTGAGAAACTTAGGGCAGAGTAGCGCTCCCCAGACACTGCCCAGGCGAGTTATAATGCTCCCCAGACATTTCCCAAGTGAGTTAGTCTTTAAATTAACGCTCTTTTTGCTAGCATTCCAAGATTTGAGCCACCTTTTTCGCCCCAGATGCCGAGGCACTTCCTAGAATGGAATGATCACTTGAAATTGGTAAGAATACAGGGAGACAAGGATGCAAAAGAAATAAGTTGAACAAGACCATAACCAAACCACTACTAGCCATGATAGGCATTTCGTCAAACATATCATCAACATGTAACCTACAGGTGTAAACAACATAATTAAGTGTAGGGATCTCATACTTATCTGAGAATCACCATGAAACATTGCCTCCTCATGTCATTTGTTGTCTTATCATTTATTAGATCATAGATACATTATCCATTCAAATACAAATAAAAACATGTTGAGAGCCATACATAGTTGTTGTCACAAAAGATACATATAACCAGCATAATAGGAACATAAATACAATAGACATATCAACCATCAAAATCCATATATGCATCGGTACATTTGCACATGAAAATCAAGGGCATGAATTTCTCATTAATGAATGCAATGAACCAACCGATGATGGGACTACCACATTGCACCCAATCATAGATTGGCTAAGCCAAGTCTCTCTTCATCCAATCACCCCCGTGTCATATTCCAAGCGAGAATGTGGGACTCATAGAACACATCAAAAAACACCAATCAATGTGGATGACACCAAAGTTCTCTGACTAGACCGTGAGGAATTTGAGTGCCTCCTAGTCTCTCAGGATTTACTGTGCATTTGCAGTCCGATCCACAGACCACTAGGCCCTACACTGAGACATACTCTCTAGGATTTACTGTGCATTCCATCCCAGAATAACTAGGCCAAACAAAGAGAAAATCCATCTCTTGGATTTATCATATATCCCAACATTCACCAACAAGGATTCCTAGGCCCATCGAGGCACACAATCTGGCTTTACTACAACCCACACTCTAGTTCAGGGGTTACTAGGCCAGTGGCTACATGCATCCTCAGTCTGGTTCATGGACCACTACCACCATGTGTTTGTCAATTCAAAGAGTCACCCCACTGAGCTTTGAATCCATTCTAACAATCCCACACAAACTGCATGAGGGATCCCATCTCATCAAAGCTATCAGAAAATGGAAAGGCTAGGCTAAAAATATTGTCACACCTGGCAAAACCTATTCCATGGTAGAAAAGAAACACATGCAATCTCATGCATGCCAAATCTAGCAATGAAAATACACATGCAAGTTGATACCTGCAATGAAGCCTATTGTAGCTGCTTGATCCTGCCTTTTCCTACTTGATCTTTTCTTCCTCTTTCCTTCTTTGCCTTTCTTGCTCCAATGCCAAAGTGCTCCAAGAAAAATCTAAGTGTCCAATAGTATGAGAGAGAGAGAATAATGAGAGAGGTCCAAAACTAAACTAACAAAAGGTTACACTAACCAAGCTTGCCAATGAGCCTTTTTATCAATGAGACCTCTAATTTCCTCATTTTCCATTATTTTCCTTCAATTTCCTCCTTACATGCAACCTGTGACCTTCGCCTTCCTTTTCTCCTAATTTCCATTATTTTCATAAATAATTGTGCCAAAATTGCCATTTTTACTTTCCAAATCCTTAGCCATTTCCTTTGCCAATTTCCTTAGCCATAAACAATCAAATAAACACCCCTTAGGATGTCTTTCCGAACATTCAGCTTGGAATACATGTCCCATCATCCATGGTATTTATATATTTTTTGATGGAATTTTCACCAGGGTTGTTATAGAACCCTCCCCCTTGGGGGAACACCGTCGTCGTTGTTCAACAACACCTATAACCACAAAACTTCTAAAAACAAAACATACTTCCCATGGAGCTTTATAACATAGATCGTTGCAGTATTTACAATGAAAGACCTGCTCAAAATCAAAAAATCATGACAACATACCACATACTAGAGGTTTATAACATAACTCATTATGGTATTTACAATAACCACATATACACATATGCACATTTTCTCAACCAACAAATTAAATAATATGATGGATGCATCTACAACAAGGGAATCTAGAGCCTCACACCTCCACCCTCAAAGTGATACCAAGATCCACCTCCTTCCTAGGAAGTCCAGAATCCACTGCAAAGTCAAATCTGCATCCAATGTCTAGCGCTATAATCCCATGCTACTTGTCCTCTCAGCGAACAGTTACTGGCTCATTGTTCAAGGGTGCACTCCCAATGCACAACTGATTCCGTCTAGAAATGCTAATGACCAAAAAAACTTCATCAGTGACCCTCCCTTCTCTTCTACACAGTCCCTCAGGAATCCAGTCACCCCTTCCATGCAGTCACTCACCTTCCAAGTTCCGTTGGCACCCCCATCGCTAGCAATCCATCCCTTGTCAAGGCTTCCTCACATCAGAAGGTACAAAAACCAAGGCATATCCTTACCTCAAAACCATCATACCAGTCATAGCATGCTCATGGCAATCAATGGACACTATTGGGTACCAGTGTCCCACAATGGCCCTGTTCCTGAAGTACTCTACTAGCATACTACTGCATGTTCCAATTTATTTTGTTGTTGTTGCTAATTCTTGTAGTTGATTTCAACTACCCAAACAGGCATGTTCATGCTTCATGTACCATGCACGTAGATTCCATTAGATTTAAAATAAATTAAAATAAATTCACATCATACCTAATTGGTAGTGCATTAATAAGGTACCTTTGCAATCCTTTTCGCTTCCTATCACAACAAGTCAAACTAGCATATTTGAGCAAATCAACATGTATAAAAGTATCTCATCATGTTAGCTCAAAACGTAACCGTCATAGATCAAAATCATAAATCACATGTAACCATTATAAACCAAAAGCATAATTCACATGTAATCATCAGAGACCAAAATCATAAATCACATGCATAGTAAAACTGAAATACAATACTAATACTTATCCTTCATCGATCCTTACTTCTACCTTTGTTCTTTCTGTACACACACCGGATTGGTTGCCACACCCAACAAACACCTAATGCCTTCTCCTCCACCAGGTGCGCATACGCATAGTGTGCATCACACACATACAACCACACACACCATACAACACCATGCAACTCATGTACATATACCTAACATACAACACAACACCTACACCTAGTGTACATACGTATATGTGCACAATGTACGTCAGAAGATATTCATCCGCACACAACATGCGACACCACACAATGCTCACACGTATATGTGCAAAATGTACATAAGAAGATATTCATCCGCACACAACATGCAACACCACAAAATTCTCACACGTACACCCAGTATACAACACAACTCATACACCTACATCCAGTGTACAACACAATACATGCATCTACACCTGATGTACAACATAACACAAATACGTGTCTAGAGTGAAACACAATGAATGCATATGTCACGATACCATGACTACACAATTCATATACGTCATAGTATTGCATGCCCGCAACACAGGATGTACGACATGAATTCAATCCCACATGTACACCAATACCACATGTACCAAGCACCACTTGCACAACGTATGCACAACATCACATATACACGACACCACCTGCACAACATGTACACAATGTCATATCTACACTGCACCATTGTATAACAAGTACAAAATACCACATGTACACAGTACCACACACATGACATGTACGTGACACCACATGTACACAACACCACTTGCAAGACATGTACACAACACCACTGCACACAGTGCCACTTGTACAACATGTACACAACACCACATGCACACAGCACCACTTGTAAAATCATGCACACCACACCATATGTACATAGCACCACATGTGCAACATGCACGCAACACCACTTGTACATAGCACTGCATTCTCAACATGTACATAGCATCATCTATACACAACACTACATATCCAACATGTTCACAACACCATATGCACACAACACCGCATATCCATCATGGACATAGTACAATATGTACACAATACCGCATATCCAACATGTACATAGCACCATCTATACCCAACACTGAATATGCAACATTCACACCACACTATGTATACTAACATTTTGTACGTAATATTGTATAAATAGCATGTACAAACACTACATATGCGCAATACTACATGTGCACAATCATTGATGAGCCCCGGAATTGGATAACCTATTGGGCTCATTTTCCCTAACTATTCTTCATCAATCCACCATTTTTCATAGTTTATGCATGTTTTTTGAGTATATTTATGTTAGTTGAACAAATGAGAATAGTCACTTGACCAAGAAGGCTAACACTTGGTTATTGCAGATTTTTGGACAAAATTTGGACCAAGGCCAAGCAATTATGAGCCAGATGACAGCCAAGCATGAAGGAACAAGGGTGAGGATTCATAGGAAGGGTGTCTCTGCATCAAATGGCCCCTTCCTCGAATTCTCCACCCTCAGCTCGGAGTTTAGTAGGCCACCGAAAAGGATTCCCAAGGGCAGCCGAGCAGTTTTGTGTAAAGTGACTGATCATTGGCAGTTTGAGCAGCCGAGCCCCTTGAGTTAAGGAGGGCTGTTGGAGACCCTCGTAGTGCATAAATAGGAAGGCTTCTAGCCTTTGTAGGTTACTTTTTGAGCAGTTGTATTTTTCACTATAGTGTTGTTAGTTTTTTAGCTCATTTTGTAGCTTCTGCTATACAACTTTCTTTGTGACATGGTTATTTTTGAGTAATGGAAAGCAGTATCATTTGGCACCAGTTCTGAGCTTTTTCTTAGGACCCTGTAGCTCTTGGGGTTGGGCCCAAGCCAAGTTCCAAGGCTTCCTTTGTGTACTATTATTTGTTTTTAGTGTTTTTGCAAAATAATTTCTGTTAAGTAGATTAAAATCTTGCTTGGTTACCTAGATCATTGTTGATGATTAAAAAGGCTTTTCATGCTTAGATTGATTTAATAGGTTAATAATAGAGAAGATCTTCAGAAAAAAGCTATCAAGCACCTCTGATCTCACCTCTCCCTCAGTGGGACCATGAGCTAGGACCAAGGTGTCCTTGTTGCCACCAAAAACACTGTCTTTGCTTCATCATGCAATTATTAGTGTTAGATTCTCATTTACAGAAGTTGATACCAATTGTGGTTACATGCTTAGGTTCATGATTGCTTAGTTTGCATAGCTATTTCACATGATTTCATTGCAAGTAAAATGGTGTTCATTTTCTTTGATGTTATTTAGGTCAGATTAGGTTAAAGTAGCTAGGTCCTTGATTTTCTGAGTCTTTGTTTGTTCAGTCTGAGAGATAACTTGCAAAGCACCTGTAATACCTCTCTATCTACCCGTACTCCATCAATCCCACCTGCTCCATCCTCTAACTCGGATTCTTGCCTTACATTTGCCACATTCTCTCGCTTTTCCCTAATTTCCATATTTTTGTGCAACATTACTCTACCCCTCCTTGAACAAATCCAACCATCCTCACCACTCCTCAGCTCCCTCCACTAAGTCCTGGACCTCCTCACACCCTTATCTCACCTCCATACCCACTTCTCCACCTTTCGTCCTCCATCAACCCTCCAAAATTCCCTTTTGGAACATCCAGTAGAAAGTACAGAACATCCTGTAGAACCCTTGCAGACTTCCTGTAGAAGCTCACGAAAGTAGTTTCTTGATATCTGAACACTGTAAAACTCTCTAGAAGGGTGTTAGGGACCCCTTAGGCCCTCTTCTCACCTTCCCAACCTCCTGCAAGCGCCTCGCCAGTTCCATTCCTCACCTCGCCCCTGCATAGTCAAAAACAGTTAAAGCACATGCATGATAATTCTGACAACTTACTAAAAAATACAAAAAGATGTTTTTTTCATATGTTACTATAGAAGTAGCTTATACACATGAATTTTACCTTTCTAGAAGTCAATGGCATCTCTTTCAGTAGCTTTCATCCTCTTTCTTGCATCAGTAGGGCTAGCTGGTAAAATTAGGGTTTGCTAGGGTTTGCATT
>APFE030876615.1:22500-45168 GCA_000404065.3 Pinus taeda | reverse complement strand
GGGGATCCCCTCTCCCCCTTCCTTTTTGTCCTAATGGCGGAAGGTCTAAGTCGCCTCATCCATCATGCTGTCGCCTCTAAAACCATCAAAGGTATTGCTCTCCATGGTCTACCTCCTTCCTCGCATCAACAATTTGTTGATGACACGATGCTGTTTGGACACCCCTCCTCAGCTGAAGCCAAATCATTCAAAGCTCTTCTTGATCTCTTCTCAGACGCCTCAGGCACATCCATAAACGCCTCTAAATCTCAACTCTTCTTCTTCAATACGCCTCCTGCAACTCAGCGAAACATAAATCGCATTCTCGGCTTCTCCACGGCAGTGCTACCTTCCAAATATCTTGGTGCCCCTCTTATGCTCTCAGCTCTCAATCAATCTTCATGGAAATTGCTCCTGGACAAGCTTGAAGCAAAACTATCTTCATGGACGTTCAGGACTCTCAATATTGCTAGTCGCTTGATCCTAATAAAATCGGTGCTTCAAACTATGCCTCTTTATCTCTTCTCCATTCTTGCAGCTCCGAAATGGGTCCTGAAAGGTATTCGTAATCTACAAAGAAACTTTCTCTGGGGATCATCGGGTCTAAATAAAAAATGGGCCTTAGTAAAATGGTCAGAGGTGTGCCAGCAAAAGTCAAAGGGAGGACTGGGACTCAGGGACCCATTCCACAGCAACAACACTATGGGCGCCAAGATATGGTGGAGCTGGCTGGTTAAACCACACATACCATGGGCGAAGCTCTGGCAAGCCAAATATGCCTCGGGAAGTAACTGGGCTGATCTAATACGATTCAACCCTAGCAGCTCAGGATCACTGATATGGAATGCTGCTAGCCTACAAAGCTCTTTCATTCAAGAAAACAGCTTTTGGGACGTTGGAGCAGGGGACTCTGCGCGGTTCTGGCATGACTCATGGCAGCAACTCCCACCGCTTGCTACGATCTTTCCAAAACCGCTCTGGCAAAATTACATGCAGCGCAACAACCTGGAAAGCATCACCCAATTTTGGATACCCACTGAAGGCACAGATTTTCAACTATGGAAGCCAGCGCATACCTGGCAGGAGGACTGGCAGGGAGAATCTCATGAGGATATTGAGCAGGAACTAAAACAGCGGAAGATCAAAAAGTCAGACAAACAGGATAGATTACGGTGGGGTCACACAATCAAAGGGGTCTTCACAACTAAGGAGGCTTATAATATCAGATACGCTCCAAACACCAATGACAAAGATCAGTTATGGAGCAACATCTGGCAATTGCCCATATGGCCCAAGGTCTCCACTTTCCTATGGCTCCTGAGCAAAAATCGAATTTTGACATGGGATAATCTGCAACGCAGAGGTTTCACAGGGCCCTCTCAATGCCCAAACTGTTCACTTCACTCTGAAACCATCCTTCATCTAATGGAATATTGTCCCCTTGCCAGATTTCTTTGGGATAACATTGAAAGATGTACACAAAGATCAGGCAACTGCCATGCAGACATTGCTAATCTCCTACGAACCTGGCCCAAAACGCCTTATCAAAGCCCCCTTCTGAACACTCTATGGACCCTAATCCCTGGCTTTCTATATTGGACCATCTGGAAGGAAAGAAACAATAGAGTTTTCAATAGTAAGAGTCGCCCCCCAGACATCCTCTGGACTCTATTCAAGCAAAATATTCAAGAAACCCTTCTGCTCCGGACCTGGCAGGACTCAGATTGGCCGTCCTCCCCCCTCGAGATAAATGTATGGAAGTCATGGGATATTCATGTCTCCCATCTTTCACCTAAAGCATCTCAGACATCTCGCAAGACTGTCTCCCCCTCTCATTGGTCCCCCCCGACCCTGAATACCTTCAAGCTAAATTTCGATGGAGCAGCAAAGGGGAATCCGGGACCAGCAGGATTTGGAGGAGTAATTCGCAATGACAAAGGGGACATTCAGCATATCTTCTTTGGCTCGATTGGGCACGACACCAACAATGCAGCTGAATTGGAAGGACTTTGGACAGGTATAGGCATTGCAGATCAACAAGGTTATTATCCGCTAACTATCGAGGGAGATTCCCAGATTCTGATCAACGCCGCCATAAGAATTCAATCTGGAACTCCTGCTACCAAAGTTTCCTCCAGTTGGCGACTGCTTAGAAGACTAGAATCCCTGGAAGTGACGCTCAAGGGCACTAACAGTATCTCCTTCCAGCATGTAAAGAGAGAAGCCAACAAAGTTGCTGATCGCTTAGCCAATCAAGGAGTTGATCTGAATGGCCCCCCCTTCTCAGGTAAGCTCAATGAATCAACAAATCACCATCTTCAGAACGATTGCCTGTCTTTGGCAACTCAGGACCTCTTACTCCCGGATGCGGGTGTTAGGTAAGCTTTTAAGGGCGAGGACGGTCGCATTAACTGCCAAGTGGCCGCCGCCGCGTGACATCTGGACCGAAGGCTCTCGTAGCCGTCCGGCCAACGTTAATTACCGGCCCTCCTACACTGCAACAGGCATAAATGACTGTGGTTCTGGTTCGATGTGCCGAGAGGTTTATTGTGCAGATGGGAGAAGCTCTGGTTCTGAGCAACCAGACTTCATCCTGAGCGACCTTGATGATTTCTGGTGTGGCCTGGTGGTTTTGAGGGGCAAGGGGAGTCAGTACGCCCATAACGCAGCCTTCCTGAGTGCTTTGGCTCCTGGTAATGTTCGCAAGGTCTTTCGAATTTGCTCCACCTGGTTAATTGGTCGGGCCTGGCTTGTTTTCTGTCTGGGCGCCATTCTCTTGACGGCCCGAGCTCGGTCTTGGAAGAATTGTTGTGATTGTTCTATCGCGCAGCCTCCCCAGTGTAGCATTGACAACGGCGAGCGGGAAACATGGCGAGAGATCGACAGAGGGGCGCCTGCAGGAGGGGGGGTTCGAGAGCCAGGTCTGTGGCCGATGGACCTCAATCCTCTGACTCCTCAGAAGGCACCCGCCCGCCACGGCAACGAGGAAGAGGGCGCGGCAGAGGGCGGTCCATGGCTTGTCCGTTCGGGGGTCATTCTGCCACTCGTTTCAGGCACTCCTACATTCTGGACAACGCAGTCTACTTCCTCTCGGTGCGCATTGAAAAATGCGAGCACCACGATAGGCCGGGCGACCCAGCAGCTCCAATTCCACCTTCGTTCTCAAGGGAACCGCAATCTCAGCCTGTGGAGGCCGAGAGTGAAATGGCGCAACACGCTGCTGGCCCAAGTGGTGGAGGCTCAGAACTTCAGCATTCAGACTCCAGCACTTCTGAATTCTCAGGCTGCCCGGTGGTGGAGGAACCTGATGGCCACTTCATCCCGCCATCAGTGGAGGCGACACCCAGCCCTTACACCTGAGCATGCCGCGTGGACGTCCAGAGGTCATTGGTATAAGTCAGTTTTTGTACACGTCAGTTTTTCGTCTGGGTCAATCATGTATCTTTCTGTTATGGCTTGTAAGTCTGTAATAGTGATGTTAAAGTTGCATATGAACAGAGTCTGTAAATCTTCCTCTGCGATAGCAGGGCGAGGATGGGACAAACTTTAGATGTTTTGAACACTATTTTAGCGATAGTCTGAAGGCCACGGATAGCTCACTGAGCACCGGCTCAGACTCAATGTCTCTCGGTCCAGATTGCCGACCCACGGTGGCAAATGTAGCTCAAATGTAATGCCGGCACTGTAACCTTTTTGTACCATAATAGAATTAGTTATATTTACAAAAAAAAAAAACATAATCATTAGATCCATAGTTCCAAACAAAAGTAAGAGGAATGATAAGTCAATAAATGTGTATCTTCAATGACAGGTGATCCTCTCCCTCTTGAACCAATCTTTCAGAGATATCAATGTTCATGGTCCATATACCAATGTTGCCTTCAATTATCCAACCAAGTTTTCTATGGATTATCCCATATAGGGCTTCATCAAATCATTGTCAAGTGCTTGTGCATCTTCACATTGACCAACTAGGTTCCATATCTCATATTGTTTCCATAAACTAGGGTTTTCTCTCTAACCCTAACCTCATAGAATCCATCAAACCATAATAATCAAGTTGCCTAAGGCTTTCCTCAAAACCTAGAATTATTTTAGGTATCCACCATCCTCTTATTGTTTCCATCTAAAGGTGTCATGATCAGGGTGATCTCCATGGCTTTTCTTCAGCCCACCTCTGATACTATGTTAAATTTTTTTTGAATTTTTTTTTATACAAGATCGGTTATCTGATATATTTCAAAAAAGGTTTTGGAGAGAGCTCTAGTTGCATTATTCTATTTTGCAATGGTAGACTAAGCAATGAGAAGAGAGCGCAGTCTCTTCTGTTGTTCTTAGTTCCCAAATTTCATAGATTCTTTTATTTATTCTAAAACACTGTCGAACGAATTGACCTACAAAAAAGATAAATTTACATAACATAAGTTTCCAATGAGATTACTGCTTATTTACTTAGTGTTCTTGGATTGCATCCATTCTGTTCTTGTTATTGAGCGAGTTTTCTCCTTCGTTATTGTTGCTCCTGTAGTTTTAACTGCTTCCTATAGTTGCTTGCACTTAGTTTTCAGCTCCTTTATCTCGTGGTATTGGGCTGCCATATTTTTCTTCTGTAAGATGTACTCCATTCTCATCTCACTTCTCAAGTCTTTGAGGGATTTCTACAGCTAGTTTATCATAACTTTTTTTCCTTTGCATGTTGAGCATGCTTCATTCCTAGCTGCTTTCTCAATTGTGTGAGACTCCATCTGACAGCTTTTTCCTTTTGCGTTGTTGCTGCTACATGCGCTTCCTTGCTCCACCCTTGATCCATTCTGGTGGGCTCCAATGAGATCTTTTTTAGATGCTGTGGATATTAGCTCTGAGAAAGAAAAAAATTTAGAGGACCTAGTGCTAAGAGGGGAGAGGAATAAAGAGTTGTACTCAGAATTACCCAATGGGTGAGAAGAGGTAAAGACTGCGTAGGGTTGGTGAGATGCTATCAACGTAGCTTCACATGTATGCGTGAGGCTGGTAATACAAATAGCTACTAGAAAAATTGCTATAGTTGGGGGTTGATGCGTAGAGGGTAGGAGTGCCTTGTTCAAAGCTAGTTCACTCTTGATCGTATGGTTGGGGAGAGGAATGGCTACTAGAAAAAATTCAGATGGTTTTAATCGTTGTGCAGTGGAGAAGGGTCCTACTGGAGATGGGAGGGGAAGAGGACAACACTCAATAGGGATGCTCTTGCTATCCCAAGACCTGGAGATGTAGAGTGATGGCTAATCCATGGACTTGAAAAGTTGAAAAATTCACCAATGTCCAGATCCTGGTGTGTTGATGTTGAAAATTGAGTTGCTAAGGGCATGGTTGATCTAGTGAGTAGGCGAGATGACCACTCATCCGTGATCCTCAAGGGAGTCTTCTTGGTTGATACACCAAGAGCTGATGCTCCTGCTATCCAGTGTGCAGTGCTTCTAGCGTGAAGGCCTAGGTGCTCCTTGGGTCGATCGTCATTGCCATTAATGTGGAGATATTTCTGCGCTGGCAACATTCTTTCTAATTTAACTCCCCATGCATTGGAGTTGGATACTGAATTTTGTGCGCTTCTTTTTCCTTTTGCCCACTTTCCTTCTGGAGTTTTTTTAACTTGTTCATAATCCTTTTGGGTTGTGTAGCTTTTTCTGCCGTTGATTGTTTTTTCCTCCTTTTTTCCTTGCTTTTCATTTTTCCTTCCCAAATTTTTTTGAGATATTTTTGCCTGTTTATATTTTGATTTTCTAAGTTTTTTGTTTTTTAATTTTTTCCTTGATTTCTCCTGCTTTGTCCTTTTCCCCCAATGCATTAATATTTTCAAATTAATTTTGATCTTATGGCACAGAGTGATGATATTCCTTGTTATTTTGCCATACTTTTCCCTCATTCTTCTCCACTTCTTGGTTTGCACATAAATCTGCCTGCTGGTTGTGGCACCTCACTATATGTTCAAAAGTTACACTACCAGACACTTCTAAATTTATTCTTATTCTTTTGAAAATTCTTCTCATATAATCATAGCTTAGAATTTTGTCTCAAGTCATTGACTCAGTTATGATAGTTGAATCTCCCATCATTACTGGGTTTTGAATTCCTCCTTCTTTTTTTTTTGTCCCCAAGAACAAGCTGTAAGCTTCAGCTTTATTATTTGAAATTTGTCCCAATCCCCATTCATATGTTACAATTTTTTCCCCCTTGGGTCACAAATTATCCTTCCTGCTACTGCCTTTCCAGGATTATTCTTGGAGGCTCCGTCAAATTGCAAGCAATATCTGTTTTGTTGTCTTTTCCAGCTTTCAATTTCTTCTTCATTCATTATCAACTTCCAGTTTTCCCCTGACCTTTCTTTTCTCTGTCCCTTTTTACCAATATTTCCTATCATGGCTTTGCTAAGCCATTCTCTTTCTTCTTGTTGTAGAATGTCGTAATCAGTTGGGACAATTCATTTTTCATTAAATATTTCTGACGTCAATCCACATGCTTTTGATAATGCTTTCCCAATTTTGGGATTTTGGTTTTTAAAAATGAACTTGTTTCGGGTCAAACAAATTTGCCAACATAGGACTATTGGAATGAATTTCCAGATTCTTATTATTGTGACTTTCTTCTTAGTGGCATATGGATATGCTTTCCTTGAAAGTTTGATGAATTACGACATTGGTTTCCCATATTCTATGTTTACTTCCAGTGGGCTCAGGAGTTGCTCCCAACATTCTCTTGAGAATTTACAGTCTTGGAATAGGTGTTGAATGGATTCTTCTGCCTGCTGGCACAATGCACATCTTGATGGCCCATAGAATCCTCTTTATTTAAGATTTTCGCCAGTTAGGATCTTTCCTTTTAATAAGGTCCAAATGATAATTTTTATCTTAGGAAAACTTTCTGATTTCCACGCTAATTTCTGTGACTCCCATTCTTGCTGATTGGTTTTCTCTTGAAGAATTTTGTATCCAAATTTGACTATATACTGCCCATTACTTGGGTCCCAGTGGTAATTGTCCTCCTCATCTCTATGAATTGGTGCTACCCCTTTTAGATGCTGCTTCAGTTTCTCCCATTGTCCTTCCATATTTGCTGGAATTGCTAGCCTTTTCCATTCCTTCCATTCCTTTTGATTCCATAGAAAATTGAGTGTAAGGTATGAAAGCCTTTCCTTCTCATCCACTCTTGAATTTCCTCCATTTCCTGGTGATCCTATAGTGGGTCTTTTCCCATGTTTTTGTCTTCCCAAATCACAACCTTTGGTCCATTCCCAGGAGTTTTGGATATGTGGCTGCCCATTATTGGAATGACTCTTTTGACTAGTTTCCATACTTGTGTGCTTTGTCTTATTGGGATGTTCCCATTCAGCAGATTCTCCTTCGATCCTTTTAGATATTTGTTTATGAGAGCTTTTTTCCACCAGCTCTCGTTACCTGTTATGAGCTTCGAGGAAATCTTCATTCCCAGGGCTACATTCATGAGCCCAGGCAGCTGAATAAACCACTCTCCTTGTTCATATGGTAGTACTACTTATTCCCAACTTACCAAACTAAATTTTTTGTTTTCCTGCTTCCCCCCCACTAGAGAAAGCTTCTTAGAATTAGTTCCATCTACTTGTGGGTGCTGGCTGGTGCCATGATTAGTGCATATTGATATATTGGTAAGGCAACAAGGATGGCCTTAATTAATATTACCCTTCCAGCCATATTTAACCACATCATTCGACAATTCCTTATTCCGCCTTGCATTTTCCAATTTGTTTCATCCATATTTCTATCTTCATGATCTCTTTTGTTATTAGTAATCCCAAATAGAGAAAGTGACTCCAGTTTTCTTGCGCTAGGATTTCAATGAGTTTGGAGATTCATTGCATAATTCATGGTGGGATGTTCCACCCATAGATCCTGCATTTTGTATAGTTCAGAAGCAATGTATCATCTACGAACAAGGAGTGGTTTATGGTCTTTATTCCTTTTGCTATTCTCAGTCTTGTAATAGTTCTTTCTTTTCTCCGTGCTTCCAATGCTCTACTTAGAGTTTTTGCCATTATTATATATAGGAATGGTGATAAAGTGCAGCCTTGCCTGAGGCCTCTTATGCTGTGAAGAAATTCATTGGGTCTTCCATTAATGACAGGGGGTATCCAGGTGGTGGATATGCATTCTTGTATCACTTCTATTATTTCTTTTGAGAAGCCCAATTTTTGATGTACAGTGAGTAGATATGAGTGATTGACTCTATTGAAGGCGTTTTCCATATATAGTTTGATTATCATTCCTTTTTCTTGCTTCAAGATACTGAAGTGGACCGCCTCCTATACTATGATGAGATTGTTAATTATTTGTCTATTTGGGACGAACCCTCCTTGATTTTATGAAATGATTAAGTTCAAGACTCTCTTTATTCTGTTTGCCACTATGTTTGTTATTATCTTGTGGGAGGAATTGCATAGAGAAATAGGCCTGAACCTATTGAAGGTGGATGGGGTTTCTTCCTTTGGAACCAAAAAAATATAGGACAATTTTGTGTGGCCTCCCATTTTCCTTTTTTTAAAAACATTCTTTTCCATTCTTAAAAAAATCCTTTCTTATTGTATACCAACGATTTCTATAAAAGGATATTGTCAATCCATCTGGCCAGGGCGCTTTGTCTAGATGCAAGCTCCATATGGTCTCCAAAATTTCTTCTTCTGTCAGGTCCTTACACCTGTCTTTGTTTTGCACTTTTTTTATTTTCTTCTTTGTATGCTGCAGAATTTCTTCATATTCAACTATTTCCTCTGTTGCTACCAGTAAATTTTTGAAGTGCTTGTAGGCTACTTTTTCTATTTCTTCCACTCCTTTAATTTCTTAATTATCCACTTGTATTTTTCTATCTGATTTCTAGCTCTTTTGACTTTCATATTGTTGTGAAAAAAGGTCGTATTCTTATCTCCTGCCTTTAGCTAGAGGTTTCTAGATTTTAGTCATGCCTCTTCCTCCTCTTTCCTGTTTTCTTTGTATATCTCCTAGAAAATTTCTTTCCCTTTAAGTTAGTCTTGCCTGCTTTCTTCTTTACTTTCTTTTTCAGCCTACAAACTATCCATTTTCTGTTGTAGCTCTTTTTTCTTTTGTTTTATTTATTTTTTATTTCTTTTTCCCTTGCCCATTCCTTTAGCTTGCTTCTTAAATTTTTTAATTTTTTCCCCCATATGTATTGTGGTGAGCCTGATATTCTTTGTGCCCATGCTTCTTTCACTAACTCGCTGATTTCTGTGCTGTTGTCCCAGATTGAGTTATACCTGAATGGGAGTGGGCCTTGGTTTTCCATTTTTCCCATTGCTATTACAATGGGTTTATGATCAGAAGCTATGGTGTGAATGATTTTTGATTTGATAGAGTTGTACAGTGCTACTATATTGTCTTGGATAAAGATTCTATCCAGTCTTTCTTTTATGTTACTTTTACCCGCTCTCTTGTTATTCCAGGTATATTTTCCATTGTTTGGGTGAATATCCAAAAGACTATGCTGATTCGTTATTTCTTCTAAATATCTTCTGGATGCCACGTGAATGTTTCCTCCAAACTTTTCTTCTATCCTTCTAACCAGATTCAAATCTCCTCCTAATATTATTTTCCCATCTTGAGTTTCTTGTAATACTTCCTTTATTGTTGCCCAACACTGTTCATTTTCCTTATAGTGGTTGGGGTCATATATATTTATCACCCTATATTTCTCTTCTGTGTTGACCCCCCTAAGATCTGTTAGGATCCCGTGCTGCCCTAGTTTCTTTACCATTAATTCCCATATTTCCTTTTTCCAAATTGTGCAAATGCCTCATGATGCTCCAGTTGCCTGAATTGCTTCCCCTTCATATTGCTTGAACTTTCTTTTTAATTTTTCTGGTTCTTGATTGTTTATTTTTATCTCCTGTATCATAAGGATATCTAGGTTCTCATTTGTCACTGTTACCCTTGCTACATTTTCCTTAACAGGTGTTCCCATTCCTCTACAGTTGCAGGAGACTATTATCATTATTTACTAATTGGGTGGTGCATGGCTCCTTTCCCCTTGTGCTGGCTTTTCTCCATATTTCTTGTAATTTTCCCTAGATAAGTGTCCATGGGCTATTGTGTTTCTATGGCCATTACTTTTAATTTTGCTTCATCCCTTACTTCTTTATTTGTCTTCCTTCCAACTTTTTTTTTTGTTTTCTACATTTGGATATGCTTCTTTTGCTTGTTTGCTGGTTAATGTCCTGTCTACTAGGGGGGAAAGACATGAAGTGAGTCTCTGGGCGAAACGAGGGACTAGTGGGATGGAGAGTGTGCGGTTCTGGATCTAGATCTAGATCTAGATTTGGCTCCAGGGGATGAGGGATTTGAAGTGAGCAAAGGGTCAAAGGGGTTATGGCTGGCTATGTTTTCTTTTGGTAAAAGAGGGAGGGCTTCTACAGATTGTGTGGGATGAGAGGAGGGTTGTACTAATTATTTAATGGCTCCCTTCTTTCGATTGACCTGTTCCCATTTATTTTTTGGATCCTCAATATTTTCATTTTCATTTTCTCTATTTTTTGTGCATCTATTTGCAAGATGACCATATTCATGACATACCTTGCATTTGAAGGGGATTTTCTCATATTCCAGCTGTTGTATATGCATCCATTGATCCACTTTTATTTTGATTGCTTCAGGGAGGCCATTTCTTATATCTACTTCCATGCAGATTTGGTCACATGCATGCATGTTTTCTTTAGGCTCACATCTGTCTATGTATTTCCCAACTGCATTTCTTATTGCTTTAACTGAGTCATCTCCCCAGCAGTGGAGGGGCAAATGCGGCAATCTTACCCATACTAGGACAACATTTGGGACGTCCATTTCTAGATCAAAGTTCAGTGTCCATCTGTTCAAATACAGTCCCCTTGTATCCATAAAATATGGACCATAACTAAATATCAGATCGCGATCCTCTTTGGTTTTGAAATGGAAGGTTTAGTACCCTCTGCCACAGAATCTGATTGAGATATTGTCAGATATTGTTGTAGCCCAGTTTCTTTCTACCCACCTTTACATAGTCTTGGGTGATGGCCACAACCCAGTAAACTACCCTACTAACCCTCATTTTTCCAAAGAGAGTGTTGGTTTTCTTGGAAGTGCTGGGGGTAGAGATATTTCTGGTATTTCTTCCATTCTTTTAACGAACTTTGAAACTGACGGTCTGTTGTTTGCTGGACCCATTGCAGAGATAAGGGAGGCAAAGGCATCTTCTATTACTTCTGATTCTTGCTGATGATCTATGTGGTGATGATCTTCCTCTTTTGACGGATCCATATTGTTCATACCCCAGTAGCAGGAGGCCACTGAGGGCCACTTCAATCTAGAGTAGTATCTGCCTGTCTAAAAATGTAGCTGCAATCTCTTCTTCCTCTTTTTGTCATTCTGACCTCAGCAGCAAGGGCCACTAAGGCGCAGCGAATGCTGCTTCGTGCTGGTTGCTATAGCAGTAGCTAGGGATGCATGCTATCCTCAGTTGCTCTCCTTGCCATCTCTTCGTGTGAATTGAAAACTTTTATTTCTGATACTATGTTAATTTCTCATACGACCACATTGTTATTTTCTTTTATAATTCCATTTCCTCATTAATACATTAAGTTCACCCCATATTAGATTTACACTATTCACATATACAACATTTTTCCTTGGCATATGCAATTACATAAAAAGAACAACATCATCATCATCAATGCAATGAAACATAAAGGAAAAATAGAAGAAAAACATGCACACACATAGAGAAACCAGGATTGGTCTAAGACAAGTGAAAAAACCCACTATGGTGAAAACCCTTGGAAATCTTCTTCTTCTTATATCGTCATCAAATTATTCAACAAAAGAGAGTATACTGATCCATAACTTTATCTATGAAACAAAAAAAATATGATATCTATGAAATACATATAATCATGCTTATAATCACAACCCTAATTCTCAGGATTGTAGTGTGTTGTCACTGACTGTAGTCAACTGTTTGATATTGTTGTCACTGTACTAAACATTGTTGAACACTGTTGTCACTGAGCGAAATATTCAAAATACTAAAATCTCATCTTCAAGTGTTGGACGCAGGGAGGAGGAGTTGTGTAAGCTTCCATAACAATCATGGACACTATTTGTGAGTTGAATGTCAGCATCTATGGTAGCCTAGATTCTCCCTAGACCATTCAGTGCATGCGTTTGGGGACCAACTCACCATATTTGCTCCAAACCCCCATACCCTCTCTTCCAATTATTATGTGTGCATCTAGAAAATCTTGGACGCTCTCAGGACCACTCTATGGGACCGTCCGGGAACCAAAACATCTATATTTGCCTATGAAACCTTGGACGCTCCCATAAGGATTTTATGCAAGAGTTTATGGAAACCTGAATTCTCGCAAGACCATATGGTGCATGTGTCAGTGGATGAAACGAAGTAGAAGAAACCCGAGCCTGCCTGACGTTCCCATAAACACTTTGTGATAACATCCAAGGCTCCTTGGACGATTTTAGGACCATACTATGCTAACATCTAGGGATGAAAATACTCAACATGTTGATGTTTGAGATCCAAAAAAACCCTATATCAGTGCAAGGTTCGGCTCGGTAGTTTCAGACCCTTTGCATGAGATTTCCTCCGTCCGATGTGTGTGAATGAAGACAAAAAGGGAAGAGAATATGGCTTCATGAATGTGTCCAAATGAGCTTGAGGTATATTCTATCTGTAGGCTTTCATTAGGGTCCACTTGGGATTGGGACTCACCTATACAATTTAACATGTTCTTACGGCCAACCTAACCCAATATACATGAGTGAATAAATAAATTCAAAAACCAACTTTTGCTTGTCCAAATAATGTGATCTTTGGGTCAATTTTGGTCGTCTCAAAAAGAGGAATATAATGCAATCATAATCTCAATCGTTTGAGTTTTCCATGGTATTCCTATGTAGATTGTATCCAAAAAATAAGTGAAGTTCACTTCCTGGTTTTGGAAGGATTTGTTTGTAGGTTTCAGGATCGATTCAGCCTTTAGTCCAACTTATCATCTATAGACAAATGGATAGACATAAAGGTTCAATAAGATTTTGGAGGACATGTTGAGAACATACACCATGAATTAATAACATATGTGGGAAGCGTATCTTCCACTCGTGCAGTTTGCCTATAATAATGGGTATCAAGAATATTTGAAGATGAGTCCATTTGAGGCACTCTATGGATAGAGTTGTAATACTCCCATAAAATCGAGTAATCAAGACAATAGGGTATTGATTGGAATAGATATGTGGGGTTGGAAGAGATGCACCAAAAAGTGTAGGTTATCAAGAAGAATCTAAAGGTGTAACAACCATGGTTAAAATCATCTAAAAGAAAATATACAACCAATATCATGGGACATGTATTCCAAGATGAATGGTGGGCAAAAAAAATCCTAGTTGGTGTTCATTTCAGTTTATCATGGCTAAGAAAATCGGAAAACGAAATTGAAAACATTTTGGAAATGCGTGAGACATTAATTGGCATTTTATTTATGAAAATAATGGAAATTTGGAGAAAATGAAGTTGAAAGGTCATAGGTTGCATGTGAGGAGTAAAATGAAGGAAAATAATGGAAATTGATGAAATTAGAGGTTTCATTAATAAAAATGCTTTTGAGGATCAGTTGGTAGCTTTTGCCAAAGTAACCTTTTGTCAGTTAAGTTATGGAGCTCACTCTCTATTCTCTTTATCTCTCTCACTCTTCGACACTTAGAGTTTTCTTGGAGAACTTCAGCATTGGATCAAGAAAAGTAAAGAAGGCAAATGAAAGCAAGGAAGAGCATGATCTAGCAGCTACAACGTGGTTATTTGTAGGTATCGATTTGCATGTGTGGTTTCCTTGCTAGTTCTGGCATGCATAGTTATGCATGTGTGTTCTTGGTTCTCTTGTCATTAGTACGGGTTTTTCAAGTTGTGACAATGTTTTGTAGCCTAGTCTTGCCATTTCCTGATAGCCTTGAGGTTATGGGTTCTCATGGTTTGGTGGTGTTGGATTTCCAAATGGATTCAAAGCTAGGTGAGGTAGATATATGAAGGGAAGAGCACGTGTCCTAGTGATCCATGAACCATATTGTGGGTTGTGGTAAAGCCACAGCCTAGTAACCCCTGAACTAGACTGTGGGTTGCGGTATAGCTGAAATTTGTGTTTCCTTGGTGGGCCTAGGAATCCTCGACCAATGAATTGCAAGATATACAATAAATCCTAGAGGTTTGCACCTTTGATTAGGCCTAGGAATCCTTGGCTAGTGAATGGTAGGATATAGGGTTAATCTAGGAGGGTGGTGTCTCGATCATGGCCTAGTGACCCATGAATTAGACTATGGGTTGTGGTAAAGCCTAGGGACTAAAAGAGAGTAAAATTCTTCATGTTATAGGTGGGAAAATCTGGTGGCATCCATGCTCATTTGGTTCTTTTGTTGGGTGATGAGTCCCACATTCATGCTTGGAATATGGCACATGGGTGAATGGCTGATAAAAAGATTTGGTTTAGCCAAACTATGGTCGGGTGGTTCATGGATGTCCCAAACCTAGATAGATTTTGCATTCATTAATAATAGTTCCATGTCCTTGGTATTGCATATGTAATGTGCTACTTTATATGTGGATTCCATGGTTGGTTTATCCTTATTATTTTTGTTCTTTATATGTTGGTTACAAGTATGTTTTATGACAGTGATGTTTTATGGATATCATCATGTTTTGACTTGTAAATGAATGAACAATGAATATATTACCTAATAGATGATAAGGAAAATAATGTGATAAGGCATTAATGCTTCTTAGTGATTCTCAGATAAATATGAGACCCATATGATCAAATTTGTTGTTATGACCTATAGAATGCATATTTGTGATATGTTTGATGAAATATCTGTCATGGCTAGTAGGGGTATAGTCAAGCATTTTCTCAAGTATTTTCATTTTTATCATTGTTTCAATGTTATTTTTTTACTTTTTGGAGTTTCATGAAGTTCTAGGCAATGGCCTGAGACCTGGCCCTAAAAAAGTGGCATAGAATATGGGGTCATTGGCTTTAAACTAACTGAAAAATATCCCAATTGTGTGCATGCCCTTGCTGTGAGAAGGAATGTAGGACCCCAGTTGTATACATGCACGTGCCATGGGAGCAGTGGAGGTTCTAGGTTAGTAAGATGTTGGGTTTCCTCATGGGTTGGTCATGTGGGAAGGCTAGTTGGCTTCTAGAGTTTCTGTAGCATGTGTAGAAGGTCAGGTTAGTTGTGTTTTATTGATTCCACTTCCTTAATTGTAAATGGAGATTTTAATCAAATCATAGTAGCCTCTCTTCGCATGTTTACCCCAACACACTGATTAACTTCGGTAAATGTGGGAGGAGGGAGTTACAAAGTGGAATAAGAGCATCGGTCACTTCTTGGACTAGATGGGTGGTGTGTTGGTCATGGATTCATGTCAGTTGCATATGTTCCCTTATGATTAGGGTCTATGTGCTTTTTGTGTATCCATGTTATTGGTCATTGTTTATTTTGTGATGTCATTTTAGAGTTGATGACATTGTTGTTGTGATGTATTACTCATGAATGCATGTCGGTTGTATATGAAATAGTGTCTATATGTTGTTGTGCATGTATTACTATGGGCATGGTCGTTGTGCATGAGGTCATTGTAGGATTTTTAGGTCATCATGATGTTGTTGGTATGTTATGATGTTCCTGCGTTGGTTGAGATGGAGCATGAGATGTAGACAATGAAATTGAGGTTGCAGGACTAGACCTCGGGGTAAGAGCAGATCGTCATACAGGTGTGTATGGTGGATATACAGGTATGTAGGTTAAGGGATGGTATATGCATTATGTTTATGTATATGCCTTCAATTCTATTGATGTTATCGTTACATACATGATAGTTGTTAGTTTATTAGTGTGATCATATGTACATGTGTTGGTTAGTAATGCATGGTATTAACTTGATGACTATGTTATATGTTGTTGATGATTGTGTTATATGACTAACTTGTTGTTGTTATATGTTAGTTAACTTGATGATTAGCGTGATTTAATTTAATATCTTGATCTCACATAAATCATGTTAATTTGGATTGGCCTATGAGGATGGTTAGGGTTATGATATTCAAGTATGAGCTGACATATTTGTGATATTGTGTCATACTAATTTGGACTAATTATGCAGACGTGATTGTAATGCATGAATGACAATTGCTTATCATTTTTTGTTGTGAACATGTTAGCTAGTTACTATGATGGATATTATGACCTTTTTTATGTTTGAGTTAATATGGTGTGACATTATATCATGCTAATCTAGATTGATTATGCAGACAAGATAACATCCATTGATATACATTAGGGTATGAGATTACTTATGTCATCTATTGGTGTTTGAAAGTTTGGTGTTTATTATGTTGTTTATCTTCTATTTGAATGTTTGATTAATTTCATGATATGAATATGTGTCTATAAGATTTCATGAAGAAATGATTTTCTTTTAATATGGTTGTACTAACACATATGTGTTGAGACAGTTGATATGTACTTGAGTGTATGTAGCTTATACATGTGGCATTATGTATTACGATTGATGAATGAGAGTTGATTATTAATTATGACATGGTTGTTAGACTTGGTAAAGGTTGATTTCAAATTAATAGATATATTTTATTGATATTTAGAAAATGTGCCTGACATGTTTGTTAAGTTACAAGGCATTGTGCTTGGCACAACAACATAAGGAACTGATGTATTGTTATGTTTATTTATGCATTGATAGTCATGTGTTTATTGAAATATGATGTAAGGGATTGCATGGCGAAAGATACTACCATGAAATGTTAAAGAAGGCTTAGGTTGAGTTTCTTTGGAAGTATTGGGAAGCCATGGGGATTGAGTCATGGTGTTTATGCTAGTCTTGTGCTTTGCATATTTGTGATTTGTTGTGCTTGACTTGCCATATTGATCATGTGTAGTGCATGATCATTCGACTTTGTTTTTGGTGTCTTATTGTTGCTAGTTTTCATGGTTATATTCTTCTTTGTCTTGTGTTCTTGTATTTTATGTTTTGAGGGTATTCAGAATTTGTTGGGAAGGAGGAAATTTAATGGGGTTCAAGAAGAGTTTGATGGAACCCAACACGTAACATAAGACCTAAATGGTGCTCGGCACATGATTAAGGGAATCTAAAGGCAAGAGTATAACAATCAGTTGAATTGATTGGATCCATTGTTGTAAATGGATGATGGCAGGATAGTGATGAGAAATGTAATCAAGAAATGTAGCCTGATTGGATTTGAGGCATCAAATGCCTTGGCTATGTTGTGAATTGATTTTCTGAATGTTGTGCATGGGTTGCCTGGATAAAGAGAGTTCTTTTAACATAGACCTTATGCTATATGGTAATTATGTTGTGATATTGATTAAGTTGATGTCTATATATGTATACATGTATGTGTGTATGTCATGTTTAACAGGGTCATCTTGGATCATGATTATTTTTATGCTAATGTTTATATGCATATATGTATCTATGTTTGTCGCTTTCTAACAGGGTTGTTAGACATCATGATTTTTTTATGTTAATGTTTATATGTACATATGTATGCATGTCATTATCTGATATGATCGAAAAGGATCATGTTTGTGCAGGGATGATTGCCTATGTTGGTGAATGACATGAAGAGGTTCTTGGTTTATGAGGAATCAAGTAGGAAGAGTAGCCCACATAGATATATGAGGTTAGTATCATGTGGATGAATTGATATTATATGTTTATACTATGTATATGTTTATGATATGGGAGGTAATAGTGAGCGGTAAACCAGCGGAATCAAAGCAATGTGATCGATGACATGATTGAACAATCATGAGTAGTGGAAATACATTAGAAGCAACGTTTCTTGGTAGATTTAGTGTGTGGTCTATGGATGTGTAGTACTACTATTGTATATATGTTGTACATATTACACCTGTGATTTTGTGCGCATGCAATGGTTTGTACATATGGTGTTGTGTACACGTTGTTTATGCAATGTTATGTATAGATGATGTTGTGTACATGTAGTTTATGCAATACTAGGTATAGATGGTGGTGTGTGCATGTTTTTTATGCAACTATGTGTAGAGATAGTGTTGTGTACATGTTTCTTATGTGGTGTTATGTACATATGGTGTTGTTTGCATGTTGGATATGTGTTGTTGTGTACATATGGTGTTGTGCACATATTAGATATGCGATGTTGTGTACATGTGGTGCTCTATACATTGTGCATATGTAGTGCTATGTACAGATGGTGTGGTGTACATGTTGTACATATGGTGTTATGTATATGTGGTGTTATGTGTACGATTGCAGATGTGGTGTTCGTGTACATGTGGTTCTGTTTACACGTTGTGCAGGTGGTGTTGTGTACACGTGGTGTTGTGTACATGTTATGCAGGTGGTGTTGTGTACACATGGTATTGTGTACACGTTGTGCAAGCGGTGTTATCTATAGGTGGTAATGTGTACATGTAATACATATTGTATGAGTGTACATGTGGTATTGTGTTCATGTCGTACATTTGTGTTGTGTACATGTGCTACTATATATGTGCATTTTGTAGTCGTGGTATCATGACATGGGTATTCATTTTAATGTACTCTTTGTATTTATATGTATTATGTGGTGTGGTACATCAGATGTAGGTGTATGTATTGTATTGTATCATACACTCGGTGTAGGTGTATGTTTTTTATGTCAAGTGTATGTGAATGTATTGTGTGGTGTTGTACACATGTGTGGGTGTATGCATGTGATACATGATTGAAGATAAGAAAAGGGACTAGGTATTTGTTCGGTGTGGTAATTGATCCAGTGTGCGCATGGAAAGGAAAAATGATAACAGTAGAAGCTAAGGATCGATTAAAGGATATTTTACTTTGGCTTTACTTTGCATGTGATCTATGACTCTGATTTATAATGATTATATGTGATATATGATTCTAGTTTATGATGGCTACATGCGATCTATGATTTTGATTATGAAGGTTGTGTTCTGAAATAACCAGATGTGATATGTTTAGTCATGATGTTTTGATCAAAGCACTAGTTTGAATTGTTGTGATAGGAAGTAAAGAGGATTGAGTGTATCTTGTTGACAGGCCACTAATGAGGTATGATGTGAATTTGTTTCAATTTGTTTTGAATCTAACGGAAGTTATGTGTTTGGTATAGGAAAGCATGGAAAAACATAGTTGGCTGGCTAAAACTCACTGAAATAATTAGCAACAACAGTGAAATAAATTGGAGCAGAAAGAAGTATATTGGTAAAGAACATCAAGAGTAAGGCCATGGTGGGACATTGTTACTAAATAGTGTCCATTTATTTCCATGAGCATGTTATGAATGGTATGATGGTTTCGAGGTAGGAATATGTCTTGGTTTTTGGACCTTCTAATGTGAGGAAGCCCTTCCAAGGGAGGGGTCGCTCGAGGGACTGTGTAGAAGAGAAGGGGATATCGACAAAACATAGAACGTGTGTGATTGCATCAAAGGGGGTGACCATATTTCTTGAGACACTGTGTAGCGGGGAAGGGAAGGCTAGGGACGGATTTGTCTTAGTCATTACCATTTACAGATGGAATCAAATATAGTTGGGAGCGTGCCTGGGAACGATGAGTCGGTAACTGCTCACTACGGGAACAAGAAGTGCAGGATTATAGCACTAAACATGGGATGCAAATTTGAATTTGGAAATGGATTCTGGACTTCCTGGTAAAGAGGTAAGTCCTACTACTACCTTGATGATGGAGGTGTGAGCCTCTAGATTCCCTTGTTGTTGATACGGGCATTGTATCCTTTTTTTTGAGAAAATGTGCATATGTGCATATGTGTATATTATAGTATTTTATCGAGATGGATTTATAAACCTCCATAGATAGTATGGTTGTATATATGGTTTTTATTGTAAATATCATAATGAGATGTCTTATAAAGAACCAGTAAGTGGTATTCTTGTCATGTTTTCAATAGTGGTCATCGTAAATACTACAACAAGTTTACTTATAAAGCTCCATGGGCAACACGTTTTTATTTCAATAGCCTTGTTGGTTGTGTTATTCTCCACAATATTCCAAGGTGGATAAAGGAGATCGAATGAGGTAACCGTAAACCACTTAGGGTTCAGCAGCTAGCCCTGCTAAACAAGAGAGGGCTCTCTCTATGAATCTCACAGTCAAATATGACTACAATAGGAAAAATATATTAGGCTAGATATGTTCAACTCTAAGTTTTGACAGATTTATGGTTTATTGGATGTGAGGTACAAATCAAGGAACTAGCTCAGGTTTTCAAAAGTTTCAATTGTAAGATTAGGGAACTAGATCAAAGATCAAACATTTAAGTTGCAAGAGATATAAAGGAGTAGGGTAGGTATGCCTTTCTGATACTTTGGGGTTTTTTCGATGTAGTGTAGGGTGGAAAATTGAATATAAAAATGAGCATGGGAAGCATGAATTCATTTATTAGAGGATAGGTAACATAAACATGAATTTCCTAACAAAACAAAGCTTAAACTTAACAATTTTGTTTAAAACCTCTTAGTAAAATCATTGAAAAGAATAGATATGGAAAGAATATGACATTATCATTCATATAAGACTATAACAGAGATAAAACATTATCACAAACTCACAACACAATAATTCTTAAATAGTAGTTGTAACTGTCCTTTGATTTCCTATAAAAAGTGATGAAGTACAAGCTCCAAGAGTTCTACTCACTGATGTCCAACCCTGAATCTGACTAAAAACTAGATATCAATAGACCAAATAACCATTTACCCTCTCTCAAGGTCAAACCCTTCAGTTTAGTAACTGATTACATGAAGTGCTCAACAAAACCTAATGTTTACGAAGGTTGAAACACATCCTCCTTTTAAACTTTTACTAAATTGCTCTTCAAAAATAAGGCCTAAAATTACATAGAAATTACTCTAACAAGCTTATTTACCTCGTATTAGATCATTTCAACTCATAGTAGAAGAATTACATCAGAAAAATTCTAAATTGACTGAGAAAATTGAGAAAAGTGAGTTCCAGGCTAAAACATAGCAAATTGCCTAAAAATAGATTGTGCTTGGAGAAAACTTATTTTGTTTCTTGTAAGTGACTTTTGGAGGTTTTCCTGAGCTCCAAATTTAGCTCATGATAGCTCGTTGGAAGTCTATGTCTATCTGTTACACCATAGATTCCTGAAGAACTGAAAGACTGATTCTAGACCTCCAATTTTCAACTATCCCAGAGTTCAAAAACGTAGCATGGTGCTCAAAAAGAGCGTAGAAAGGTGTTTTTAGGCACTTTTTTGACTTTTTGACTTGCCGGATCATGTTGTAGTGGAAGTACAACTTGCTAGGATCGATGTGGAGGTCAAAAGGCATCCAGAACACTGAACGATTTTTCAAATAGAGGCCTCCAACAAAAACATAGCATGGGCCATGCTACCTTTTCTAGCTAAAAGCTCCTAAAAATTGGAAAAATATCCAAAAATTCAAAAAATTGTTGAAATTGCTCAAGATTTACTCCATTGACACTCTAAAAGATAAGACGAACTATTAAGGATGCATCAAAAATAAATTCCAATTTATCATACTTCTTGAGCTTCTTCAGGGTTTTCTTGTGTTTTTCCTTCATGATCTTAACCCTAATTTGACACATCTCGTTCTGGGTGTAGTAATGCCTAGCCATGTGTCTTTGCAAGTTGGTGGTCCTGTTAGCCCTTTCAAGAAGATTCTCCAAGTGGGAATTAAATTTATCCATCAAATACCCCCTATTTGTCACAATATTTTGTTCAATGGTTTTGTTAATGTCTTGTTTCTCCAAAGGTGTAGATGGATCACTCATTTGGTTTCCTTTCCTCTTCATGCCCTTGGTTATAGGCCTCTTTAGATTGAGTTGAATTTTATCATCCTCCATTTTCTCTAAATTAATGAATTTCTTACCTTTTTCTGGCTCATCCTCTACATGCCTTCTAGGTTTTGACATTAGCATTTTATTCACTTTGAGTTGCCTATTTGTTTGTTGCAAAAATGCAATCATGTAGTTGGCTTTATCCAAATCATCTTTCAAACGTATAATGTCATCCTCTTTCTCCATGACCAGATGCTTCAATGATTTTCCCTTTTTTTCATTAATATGCTCATGGAATGATGTCTCATGGTGATGTGCAGATGCTTCCCTATCAACTAAGGTAGAATTAGCCCTTTCCTCCTCTCTAGGAGTAAACACAAGCCTCTTCCCTCTGATCTAGGTTTGATTGATTTCTTCCCTTCATGTCTTCTTCACTAAAACTCTTCTAGATGAGACAACCTCCCTTGGTTTGGAAGATGTTGGTGGTGTACTGTGGCTAGTAGGTTGACTAGTAGAAGGAAAACATACTGTGGACTGCATGAAAGTGTCCCAAGGGATGTTCCTCTATTCAATATGGTGTAGGAAAATGATTTTAATTAAATCATGGTGGTAGATACTAGCTTGGTGATCACCATTTCTATTTTTCACTTTCTTTTCCATCTTAACTAAATTTTTGTAAAGGTAATAAGGTAGGTTGAGAGGCTTTACACTAGTGAAGTACATCAACAATCTGATATGATACTTATACACTATTGAAAACCT
>APFE030876615.1:0-17500 GCA_000404065.3 Pinus taeda | reverse complement strand
TCTTGAGTTTTGCCTTCATGCTCTTAACCCTAATTTGACAAATCTTGTTTCATGTGTGGTAGTGGTTAGGCATGTGTCTTTACAAGTTGGTGGCCTTGTTGGCCCTTTCAAGGAGTTTCTTCAAGTGGAAATTAACTTTATCTAGCAAATACTCCCTATTTGTCTCAAAATTTTGTTCAATGGATTTGTTAATGTCTTGCTACTCCAAAGGTGTAGATGCCTCACTCATTTTCTCTCCTTTCCTCTTCATGCCCTTGGTTCTACGCCTCTTTATCTTGAATTCAACTTCAATATCCTCTATTTGCTCTAAACCAATGACTTTCTTACCTTTTTCTGGCTCATCCTCTACACGCATTCTAGGTTTTGACATTAGTATTTGATTCACTTTGAGTTGCCTATTTTCCTGCTGCAAAAATGCAATAATGTAGTTGGCTTTATGTTATGAAACCAGCTCACAAAAAGATAGAAAAGATAGTTGAACGCCTTAGAATTCAGCCTCTTCAAGGGGGCAACCTCCTTTACATTACACAAATGAATAATTCTTAGATGAAACAAATGACAAAACCTCCTTTCTATATATAGGAGTCTAAGGGGACACAATATAACCAAGCTGACCTAACAATAATAATATAAAGCCACAAAAATAACAATAGACGGATTTTATGGGGCACAATAATAACAATATGGGGACAATAGGGGAAAAAAATAATAATAAGGGATACAATGACAATATTAATGGGGGAATCACTAGTATTATAGGGACCTAACACTTTAGCCAAGTCATCTTTCAAACCTATAATCTCATCCTCTTTCTCCATGACAAGTTGATTCAATGATTTTCCCTATTTTTCATGAATATGCTCATGGAATGATGTCTCATGGTGATGTGAACATGCTTCCCTGTCAATTGAGGTATGCTTGGCCCTTTCCTCTTCTCTAGGAGTAAACCTAAGTCTCTTCCCTCTGATGTAGGTTTGGGAGATTTATTCCCTACGTTTCTTCTTCACTAAAAATCTGATAGATGAGCCAGCCTCCCATGGTTTGGATGATGCTAGTGGTGTATAATGGCTAGTAGGATGACTAGTAGAAGGCATAAATATTGTGGACTGCATAAAATTTTCCCAAGAGATGTTCCTCTGTTCAGGATGGTGGAGGATAGGGATTTTAATTAAATCAACATGGTAAAGACTAGCTTGGTGATCACCCTTTCTATTTTTCACTTTATTTTCCATCTTAGCTAAATTTATGTAAAGGTAGTGAGGTAGGATGAGAGGCTTTACTATTGAAAATAATGAAACTTGCGTGTATATGCAATTATATATAAGGCAACTAGCATAAACCCTGCAAACTCATAATTTAGTTAATTCTTCATAAGTTGATCTATAATCTGTGCATGAGAACCATCTAAACAATAACCAGGAGCAGTAAAAACATAACAGACAAACACACACATGAACACAAGATATAAGGTGAAAACCCAATGTGGGTGAAAACCACCTGCTACAATCGTCTCTATCTTTCTTTTAATAAGAAACTTCTTTCTAAAATATTTTGTACTAGTGTAGTCTTATACCAGTATGCAGGCTTCTACCCGTAGAAGGCTACAACCTTCTCTCGTTCTCCATATTCTCCTGGAAGGGAGCTACAACCCCCTAGCCCTTGTACTAGCTCATGTACTAGTACATAGGTGCTAACCTACAGAAGGCTACAACCTTCTCTTTTCTTCGAGGGACCACGTTTCATAAATTGTTAGACTGGATCCATCAATAACATCAATCAAACATCAAATATATCTGCATCAACCAATCTCCTTTGCACCAACCAAAAACTGAATCAAGCAATCACTTCTCTGAATGTTGTAACCAGAATATAGTAACAGTAACCATAACTCAAGCTAGAACCCAAAACACTGCAACAACAATCAGAAGTAGCTAAAGCATATTTTATGAGGTGTACACTACTTCAATGTGATGAACTTGTGTTTATACGCATTTGCATCAAGGAAAACCTGTGTATATGCACTTTGAAATGCCAAACTTGCGTGTATACGTGCCTTTCCTATAAGGAACCTATGTACAGATCTGTAAATGATGATTTAAACTTTAAAATTATTCAAACATCAAATATACCCTGATCATCATATTTACAAATTACGACATGCACCAATTATTAAGATAAAATATCAGAACCACACAAAGATACTTCTCTTCAACCCTTAAGATCTTGATCCATCAATAGAACTTATCCTTCATCAAGCACTTAGTTTCATCCTTGATTCAAATCTAGCGGTGCACCATAACCCAATAACCTGTAATCTAGATATTTCTCTTCATTAGATATACAATTCATAAGTGCCTTTGCCTAATGATCTTCTCCTCCTTTTATAGTCCTAGGCCTTACTCAATACCATGGTCCAAAACCACTTAGAATCAATACCTTGATCCAAATACCTGGGGTCAACACTTCGGAGAAGAAACCTTGGGCCAATACCATGGGTCACAATACCATGGACCAAAACCAAGTTTTCCAACATGTACGCGCCTTTCCTTCCATGAAAGTGCATGTGTACACATACGCACCTTTTAGTCTGCAAGCCCACTCGTGCACGTGGCTTGGTCAATAGGAACCTATGTATACCTTTGTTTCTTCATTCTGTGAGCTTGAACTATGATCTCTCATCTGTGAGAGTTGCCGTCAAGGACAACACCTGCGTCATAGCGCCAAATTTGTGTCATAATGTCAACAATTTCCCCGTTTGGACTTGATGGCAACCACAAGTTACTCTCCCCCTTTGTCATCAAGGGCAAAGGGTTATGCTCCCCTTGAGTGCATGTTGAATTCTTTGATATGATGTAGTGTGTTGTCCATGCTCCTCCTGACTGCAAGCAAGGTCTGCAAAAAGATGTTCTATAAGAAGAACGTGACTCTATACATCATAAATGACCTCCTTATCACCAAAGACTCATACATACATACATCTACCAACCAAGTGGGGATATACCAAGATTGGCTCATCCACCCAACCAAGTGGGGATATACCAAATGTTTATGCATGACAAAATAAGAACATTACATTATTCATCCCATGCATAGTGGGGAATCAAAATAGGTCATTTCATGACCTTGATAATAACAAATACACATGACATAGAGACAAAATATATAAAATAAGACTATGATAGTTATCAGTAACTATCATTAGTATCATCTATTAATCACCATCCAGATCAGCAACCATGATCCTTCTCTACACCTGTTCCACCTAAATCTGTGAATTTGTACCAAGATCTTCTAAGATAATGCCAACAATGCATTATTAGAAGTATATGCTACCCCTGAACCTATGCCAGATGATCACTCTTAGACCCATATCAAACTCTTTTCATCCTAAGTCTGGCCCAATATTTTTCTTCAAACCAACATATACACGACTGCATCCGCAGAAACCTACATATGTACGTGGATATGCTTCATGAAACTCGCAGACAACCATTTTTCTCTAAAACAGATAAGTTTCAACAGTAAGATTATGCATCAACTACTCCCAGCTTCTGTCTCAGATATTCAAATGTCTCTCTGGGTAGTGGTTTGGTGAATATATCAGCAACCTGTTCCTTCGAGGGAACATACTCCATTTGATCTTTTGTTCAAGCACTTGTTCAAAAATAAAATGATATTTGATAGGTATGTGCTTGGTGTTGGAATGCATGAATGGATTCTTTGAAATACTGAGCGCACTTGTATTATCGCATAGAATGGAGATGGGTGGAGTACAGGTGATCTGAATGTCTTGCAACGTTTGCATCATCCAAAGGAGTTGTGTGCACCAAGATGGAGTAGCCACATATTCTGCTTCAGCTGTAGATAATGCAATTGAACTTTGTTTCTTACTGAACCAAGATACTAATCTGGAGCCAGTATAAAATGCACCACCACTAGTGCTTTTTCTGTCGTCCACGTTTCCTGCCCAATCTGCATTTGTATATGCATGAAGTGTAAGATCTATATCTCTAGGATACCCTAAACCAAAATTCTGAGTTCCTAGAAGATATTTTAAAATCCTTTTGACTGCTTGAAGGTGTGATTACTTTGGATTTGCTTGGAATATTCCAACTATTCCCATTGCATGCATGATGTCTAATTGAGTATCTGTTAGATAGAGCAGAATACCATTCATGGATCTGTAGGTTGGTTGATGCATTGCGACTAATTCATCATTTGAGTTAAGACTGCATCCTGTTACCATAGGGGTACATACTGGTTTAAAATCTTCCATGCCATATTTTTTCAAGATCTGCTTGAGGTACTTGGTTTGTGATAGAAAGAGACCATATTTATTTTGTTGAACTTGTAAACAAAGAAAATATGTGATCTTACCAAGTAGGGACAGTTCAAATTCTTCCTGCATTACCAAAGCAAAGTTTTGACTCATGGCTTCTTCATTGCTACCTAAAATGATATCATCAACATACAAAACAATTATTAGTAGCTTATCATTGTCAATCTTTGTATATAGATTCCTATCAGCTGATCCTTTAGAAAAACCTTGTTGATTGAGGTATTTGTCAAGACGGTAATACCAGGCCCCTGGAGCTTGTTTTAGACCATAGAGAGCCTTTCTAAGTCTGCATACAAGTTTTCGATCATTTCCAAAAATGAATCCATTTCGTTGCTCAATATATACTTCTTCTTCTAAGTCTCCATTAAGAAAAACATATTTTACATCCATTTGGTATACTTTGAAGCTCTGAAAGCTAGAAAGATCAAGGAACATTCTTATGGCTTCAAGTCTAGAAACAGGTGCAAAAGTTTCTTCAAAATCTATACCTTCTTGTTGAGCATATCCTTTACAAACAAGTCTAGCCTTGTTTCGAATAACTTCTCCATTTTCATGCAGCTTGTTTTTGAATATCCATTTGGTTCCTATGATATTCTTATCATGAGGTCTAGGAAGTAATTCCCAAGTATTATTCTTTTCAATTTTCTCAAGCTCTTCGTTCATGGCCTTCACCCAACATTCATCTTTGCATGCTTCATGTACACTTTGAGGTTCGATGGTGGAAAGTAATGCTGGATAGCTTGAAGCTTCTATAATAGTTCTTCTTGTCTACATACCTGCCTCTTTTTGTCCCAAAATTTGAGTCTCTAGATGATTTTTCTGCACATACCTTGATGGAGTCTTTTCTTCTACCGTTATCTATTCTTCTAGTGCTTCATTGGTTTCTTCTTCAGAATTAGTTTGATTTGATGTGGAAGGATAATCCTCATCTTCTTCATAGTCTTTGATTTTTACTTGTTTTGGATTTTTGCTTGCTTCATCAACCACAACATCAATACTTTCAACAAATTTTCCAAGTCTTTTATTATAACACTTATATCCTTTACTTCAGGACGAGTAACCAAGGAGAATGCCTTCATATGCTCTAGGTTCAAACTTGCCAAGGTTTTCATTAGTCCTTTTGATGTAACATTTGCTTCCAAAAAACTTTGAAGTATTTTATAGTAGGAGTCTTTCCATACCAAAGTTCATGTGGAGTTTGAGTGTTGTTTACTCGAATGTTTGTTTTGTTGAGAATAGTGATGGCATCAAATGCAGCTTCACCCCAGAAGGTTGTAGGACTTCCAAACTCATCTAGCATGGCATGAGCCATTTGTTGAAAAGTTCTGTTCATTCTTTCTACCACTCCATTTTGCTGAGGGGTCCTTGTGGTAGAGAATTCCCTTTTTATTCCATGTTCTTCACAAAATTTGAAGAATTCGTCTGAGGTAAATTCCCCTACTCTATCAAACTTGAGGCATTTGATTTTGTAATCTAATTCATTTTCAACCAATGCTTTGAAGGCTTTGAACTTTTCAAATGCTTCATCTTTATGCTTTAGAATTCGTATCCAACACATTCTAGAAAAGTCATCAATGAACAATATAAAGTATTCTTCTCCACGAGGTGACTTTTTCCTTGATGGACCACATAAATCAATATGAACAAGTTCAAGAGGCTTACTAGTTGATCCTTCCTTCTGAGGGAAATGAGCTCCGGTTTTCTTACCAAAATGACATGATTTTCATATTGTATTTTCTGGAGTGTTGATATCTGGAAGATCATGAACAACCTTGTATCTCCATGCTTTTCTTATTTAAGAGAAGCTTAGATGCCCCAATCTTCTATGCCATAGCCAATGTTCATCATTTTTGCTTAGGTAGCAATGTTGTTGTCCTCCCTTGAGTATGTATAGGTTATTCGGAGTTCTTATACCTTTGATCATTTTTTTTTCTGTATCAAGCTCACGAACAACACATCCATTTGATCGAAATACTACCTCATTTCCTTGTTCACACATTTGACTAACACTAAATAGATTATGCTTTAGACCATGAACACACATAACATTCCCAGCTTTAACCTTTTCTTTTAAGAGAACAGAGCCTTTACCTTTTATGACTACAGGATTGTCATTTCCAAATGAGACCTTCTTTTCCTTTTCTAAGGCATTATATGACTGAAGTTTTTCTTTATCAACTGTCATGTGTTTTGAGCATCCACTATCGATGTACCACTGATTTTCTTGTCCTTTCGCATACAAGGGTACACCACATCTTTCTCTTTGTGGTTCTTTATTTCTCCATGTTTTGGGACCTAATGAAGTTTTCTCCTTCTGATATGTTTGCCAAAATTTACTCTTGCATTTAGAATCTTCATGACCAAAGTTGTTACAGATAGAGCATTCTATTTCATTTTCAAGAGCAGAAAAGTTATTGTAGGTCCTTTTCATGAACCCAATCACATTCCTTTCATTTCGTGCTTCTCTAGTCATGATGGTCTTGTAAGAAACACATTAAGTAGCTTTGTGTCTAAAGTTATGACATGAAAAACATTCGCCATTAAATAAATTCCTATGATTATCGAAACTACTGACCTGGTGATTGTAGTTTCCATTGAAATTCATTCTTGAATCAAATTAAGTATGATTTACCTGAGGTTGGTTGTAGCCTCTATTCATCCTTGAATTAGATTGAACCCGATTTACTTGGTGATCTACTTTATGCCTTTGCTAATGATTGTCAAACTGTTCACTTCTCCTTACTGCATCAAGATAGCTTTTGGAGGTTGATGGCTTCTGTGCTTGAGATGCTTCTTTAGTGTAACCAAGACCTCTCTTTATCAGAGGATAATGCTGCAATTTGATAATTTCATCTAAAGTTTTTGATCCTTTAGCAAATCTAAGATTGAGAGCTTTTGTTTTCTAAATATCTTTCCTTAGACCCACAATTTCACATTCTATTTTTTCATTGTGTTTTTCCCTTTCAGCAAGTTGGAATGTCATAGTATCTATAATCATATTCTTTTCTTCTAAACAAATTTTAAGTTTAGAAATTTCTTCATAAAGACCATCTTCATCTAATGCATCCAATAAATCATCATCTTCAAAAGCCATCAGAAGTCTATAGTCATTACCATGTTCAACTTCATCACTATTTGATAAACAATCGCTATCTTCATGCGTATAATAGCTCTTCTTACATACATTATGTTTTCTATTCCATTTTACTGATTCCTTACCTTTATCAAGCTTATATTTATGAGGACATTTGGTCACATAATGACGAACTCTTCCACAAGCAAAGCATTTGAAAGGTAGCTTACCTCTGAATCTTCCAGAACCCTGTTTAAGGTTCTTAGCAAAGTTTGATTCTTCCTCTCCTTCTAAAATATGTCCTGATTCATTCAGTTCTTCACTTCTTGAAGCTTTGAATTCGACTCCTCTCATATCTGATGGACCCCGTTTTCTCATTTCAAAAGTAGTTAGGAATTTGTGCAACTGTGTCATAGTAATACTCTGAAGATTCTGCTTTTCCTCTATGGGAAAAACTTTTGATTCAAACTTAGAAGACAAAGATCTTAAAATTTTTTCAACTACAGTAAATTCTTTTATCTCTTCACCCAAGTTTTTCATGTGATTAACAATATCATCTATACGTAAGAAGTAATTAGCTATACTTTCATCATTGTGCATTTTGAGAGTTTCATATTGAATTCTGAGAGATTGTGGTTTTGCACATTTTACCTGATCGTCTCCTTCATAGCTTGGAACGATCTTGTCCCATATTTCTTTGGCAGTTTTGAGCTGCATAACATTGACAAATTCTGATTGTGACAGACTCCCCAATAATGTATTGACAGCCTTGGCATTTGTTTCATACTGCTTTTTACCTACTGTATCTATAGGAATTGCTGATGGAAATGTGTATCCTCTTGTCACAATTTCCAAAACATCTATTCCAAGAGATTGAAGATAGGTTGTGGTTCTTACCTTCCAATAGACGAATTTGCTCCCATCAAAGATTAGTGGTCTAATGGATCCCTCTCTTTTGTAGGTACTCATGATGATAGATCTTCCTTCAAGTGATCAAGCTTCTTTTGAAGGACTTGCTCTGATACCAATTGTTGAAAATAATACGGGGGGGTGAATCAGTATTAGCAAGTCAATAATATTTCATTTCTATATTATGATTCATATACACTATTTCAATTAATGAAAGTTGCGTGTATATGAAACTGTATATAAGGCAACTAGCGTATACCCTGTAAACTTATAATTTAGTTAATTCTTCATAAGTTGATCTTTAATCTATGCATCAGAACCATATAAATAGTAACTAGGAGTAGTTAAAACATAATAGACAGTCACACACATGAACACAAGATATAAGGTGAAAACCCAATTCGGGTGAAAACCACTTGCTGCAATCGTCTCTATCTTTCTTTTAATAAGAAACTTATTTTTACAATATTTTGTATTGGTGCGATCTTGTACTAGTACACAGGCTTCTACCTACAGAAGGCTACAACCTTCTCTCATTCCCCAGCTTCTCCTAGAAGGGAGCTACAATCCCCTAGCTCTTGTACTAGCTAATGTAGTAGTACGTAGGTGTTGACCTATAGAAGGCTACAACCTTCTCTTTTCTGCTAGGGACCACGTTTCATAAATTTTAAAACTCAATCCATCAATAACATCAATCAAACATCAAATATATTTGGATCAACCAATATCCTTTGCACCAACCAAAAATTGAATCAAACACTCACTTCTCTGAATGCTATAACCAGAATACAGTAACAGTAACTAGAACCCAAGCCAAAACCCAAAACACTGCAACAACAATCAGAAGTAGCTAAAGAAAATTTTGTGAGGTGTATGCTACTTCAATGTGACGAACCTATGTGCCTACGCATTTGCATCAAGGTAAACCTTCGTATACACACTTTTGAAATGCCGAACCGGCGTGTATACGCACCTTTGCTATAAGGAACCTACGTGGAGATCTGTAAATGATGATTTAACCTTTACAATTATTCAGACATCAGATATACCCAGATCATCATATTTACAGATTATGACATGCACCAATTATTAAGATAAAAGATCAAAACCACACAAAGATACTTCTCTTCAAGCCTTAAGATCTTGACCCATCAATAGAACTTATCCTTCATCAAGAACTCAGGTTCATCCTTGATTCAGATCTAGCGGTGCACCATAACCCAATAACCTATAATCTAGATCTTACTCTTCATTACATATGCAATTCGTAAGTGTCTTTTCCTATAGTCCTAGGCCTTACTCAATACCATGGTCAAAAACCACTTAGAATTAGTACCTTGGTCCAAATACCTGGGGTCAACACTTCAGACAAGATACCTTGGACCAATACCATGGATCACAATACCATGGACCAAATACCATGAACCAAAACCAAGTTTTCCAACATGTACATGCCTTTCCTTCCATGAAAGTGCATGTCTACGCATATGCGCCTTTTAGTCTGTGAACCCTCGTGTACATGTGGTTTGGTCAATGGGAACCTGCGTACACCTTTATTTCTTCATTCTGTGAGTCGGAGCTATGATCTGTCATTTATGAGAGTTGTCATCGAGGACAATACTTGTGTCATAGCACGAAATCTGTGTCATAATGCCAACATTTACACCAGCGAAGTGCATCAACAATATGATATGATACTTATACACTGATGAAAACCTACACACACAAGTAAAATATTTCAGGATGGGTTTAATTAATGGACCAAAATTTTCAAGAAACATTCCAAAAGGAAAAATACTCTTGGGAGCCTCTTTGAATTGAATTTTGATGAAAGACCTGTAATTTGAAGTGTCCAAATCTATGTTTTTAAACCAAGTTTCCCCATGGTTGGGTATCCCTATGGCAGCAACTATTGTCTCTAATGAAATGATTAAGTCTACCCCTACAATATTGACCTTATCTCCTCCAATTTTTGTGGCAAACAGGTTCATTAGTTTAGCATGATAACCCACTTGTTGGATTTGCTCACAAAACCCTAAACGACCAACATTTTGGAAACACTGCTTGGAAAATGGTGAGGAGAACAACTCCTGAATTTTAAGGGGTTAAAATCTTAATAGTTGGCCTCCCTTGTTGTAGGTTTTCTTTTCACTTTCCATGTTCAAATGTTTCACAACAAAGTAGGTTACGAGGAATGGAGAAAACAAAGTTTTAATTAGGGAAACTAGGGATTTCAGTTTTCTAATTTGAAGTGGGGAAAAATGAGTTATGGATGGAATTAAGAAATGGGAAAAATGTGGGAGGTGGGTAGGCACCTTAAGGACCTTAGGGAAGTGATAAATAGCATAGGGAGTGATGGGAAGGGAAGAAAGTAATTTTTACACAGTCCACACTAGCCTTTATGCTGAAAACATAGCGTGGGTTCTAGGGTTTTCCCTAGAAGCTATGGGGATAAATGAGAAGGGTTAGAAATGATAGGGGAAATTTATATGAGTTTGGGGAAGGGTAGGAAATGTGGGGAAACTAGTTTAGTTGTGTGCCAATTAACTCACAGAAAATGAAAACATAGCATGGAAACCTTAGGAGAGGGTTCCACACCTTCAAACTAAAAATTTCTCTTTCCTGAGGTGGTGTTTTCCTTTGACATACCTGTGCTAAGCTGAGAAGACATTCACATGTTGAAGAAAGTTCTTGGATATGTATTTCAAGTAACGCTTGCAAGAAAACATAGCGTCCATATGAAAACGTAGCTAGTAAGGTTAAAAACGTAGCGTCGTTGGCTGAAAACACAGTGTGGAGCTTTGGAAGGGATGCCAATCATCTTTTGAGAGTGTCCTTCGATGCTTGTTGTACTAATATGGACTTTTCCAGTGAATTATTGCTCCATGTCAATGGAATGAGTAAAAAAAATTCTTATATGGTATCCCATAAGAGTTAAATTCACGTTTTTCATATGTCATGACATGACATTATCCTTCATTTTGAAACCAACATGAGGTGTTTTGCAGTAATACTTTTATGAACTGAAGTAGTACCTTTATCTTTATTACATATTCCTCCTAAGATGCTAACTCCATTATGTGTGGACTCAAGACCATAAACATGTCTTTTTTAGCTTAAAACTAACATAATAATGACAATTAGAAGTGATGGCATAGACCAAGACCTTTATGGTTATTTAACTAATCTATGACCTGTAACACTTGAAAAATGACATGACCATGATGAATAATGATAACCATGAACTCTGAAGAGAGCAGTACTGACCTAGACACACCAACCAATGATCAATGTTTTTTTTTGAAGACCTACCGAAACCATAAAAAACTTGACCTAGGACCCTAATAAAAACATTGAAAGGGCACATTTGATCATTGGTTACTAGAAGGATTGATAGACACTAATAGGTTACAGGTGTCATTGAACACCAAGGATGGTGTTCCCCCAAGGGGTAGGGTTTTGTAACAACCCTATTTAAAAAGCAATGTAAAAAGAAATATAATACCAAGGACATGGGACAAGTATTCTAAGCTAAATTTTGGTAAAAAAATCTTAGTGGGTATTCATTTTAGTTTATTATGGCTAAGGAAATTGGCAAAGGCAATGGAAAAAGATTTCGAAAGGCATGAGGCATTAATTGGCATTTTATTTATGAAAATAATGGAAAATTGGAGAAAACGATAGTGAAAGGTCACAGGTTGCATGTGAGGAGGAAAAAGAAGGAAAATAATGGAAATTGAAGAAATTAGAGGACTTATTAATAAAAAACTTTTTGAGGATCAGTTCATAGCTTTTTCCAGAGTAACCTTTTGTCAGTTCAATTTTGGAGATCCCTCTCTATTATCTCTCTGACACTCATAAACACTTAAAGTTTTCTTGGAGCACTTTAGCCTTGGATCAAGAAAAGAAAAAAAAGAAAAGGAAAGCAAGTAAGAGAATGATATAGCAGCTACAACACAATTATTTTCACGTATCGACTTACATGTGTAATTTCCTTGCTATTTTTGGCATGAATGATTATGCATGTGTGTTCTTGGTCTCTTGTTGTCATTGGCATGAGCTTTTTCACGCGTGACAAAGTTTTTTAGCCTATCCTTGCCATTACTTGATAGCCTTCAGGTGATGGGTTATCATGTTTTGGTAACATATGATTTATGGTAAGGTTCAAAGTTGAATGAGGTGGATATTTGAAAGGAAGAACTCATGGCCTAGTGATCCCTCAACTAGATTATGGATTGCGGTAAGGCCATAGCCTAGTAACCCTTGAACTAGACTGTGGGTTTCAATAAAGTTGGATTTTGTATTGCCTCAGTGAGCCAAGGGATCCTCAACTGGTGAATGCTGGGATATATAGTAAATCCTAGAGGTGCATGCCCTTGATCAGGCCTAGTAATGTTTAGTACATGAATGTCATGATATACCATAAATCTTGGGGGTGATGTCTTGATCATGGCCTAGTGACCCCTGAATCAGATTGTGCGTTGCCATAAAGCGTAAGGAATAGGAGATGCTAAAATTCCTCATGGTGTGGTGGATAAATTTGTGGCATCCATGCTCATTCAGTTCTTCTTTTCAGTGATGATTCTTGCGTTCATTCTTGGGATATGGCACGTGGTGATTGGATGAAAGAAATAGTTGGTTCAACCAATCTATGGTCAGGTGGATCGTGTAAGTCCCAAACTTGGTTGGATTTTTCATTCATTAATAAGAGTTCCTTGTCCTTGGTATTTCATGTTTAATCTATTGTTTTATATGTGGATTATATGGCTTTTGTATCCTTATTATTTTTGTTTATAATTAGGTTACTATTATGTTTCATGAAAATGATGACATATGGCTGACATCATTTTTTTATTTGTAAAGAAATGAACAATGAATATATGACCTAATATATGATAATGCACCTAATATTATAAGGCATATATGCTTCCTAGTGATTCTTAGATAAGTATGAGACCCCTATGCTCATATATGTTGTTATGACCTGTAGAATGCATATTTGTGATATGTTTAATGAAATGTTTATCATGGCTAGTAGGGGTCCATTCAAGCTTTTGTTTAAGTATTTGCATTTGTATCTTTTTTTCAATGTTATTTTTCATGTCTTGGAGTTTCATGAAGTTCTGGGCATCGACCTTATACTTCGCCCTGAAAAAGTGGAACATAATCTAGGGTGTTTGGCTATGAACTAGCTAAAAAATACCACACTTGCTTGCATTCCCTTGTTGTGAGAGTGCTTGGAGGGTGCCAATCACATGCATGCCCCTGTCATTGGAGTGACTAATTCTCTAGGCTAGTAAGATTTTGGGTTGTCTCAGGGGTTGGTGACCTGGGAAGGTTGGTTAGCTATTGGAGGTTCTGTAGCATGTCTAGAACGTTAGGTTGGTGTTGTTTTGTTGGTTCCACTTCCTTAACTTTACATGGGGTGTTGAATCAGATCATAGTAACCTCTCATCACATGTTTACTCTAGCAGACTAATTAACTTTGGAAAATTTTGGAGGAGGAGGTTACAAAATGAAACACAAGACATGATAAAACGTTATGCAGAACAACACTGGGTATTTAAGGAGTTTCATCTTGGGGAGCGTGTGTACTTTGACAACAAGCCAAAGATGAGTTCCTTGAGGATTGGATCATGTGTGAAGATGACATCTCGGTATTGCGGGTCTTTAGAGATCCTTGAGAGGATTAGACTAGTGGCCTACCAACTTGCACTGCCTCTAACATGTGAAGGATGTTGATCATGTGATTGAATGTTCTATATTGTAGGTAGAACCATAAGGATAATTCCAATGGAGCCTTAGTCCATTTTGCAGTGAAATATGGTCATGCTTTGGAATTAAGCAATTGAGAAAGGTAAAGTGTAGTGGAAGAATTTTGGGCTTGATGAAGCTACATGGGATATGGATGATCAAGGGTGGGCTATTTATCCTTCTCTATTTTCTAGTTGAGCGGATTTATTATGATATATGTTTTGATGTTGTGTTTTGGATAGGTAGATATATACATATGTATGTAAATACCACATCAATATGTATCATAAAGCTCCAATAAGAGGTATGTTGTTTATGGTATTATGGTCCTGATCTCTATATTATGAAATGATGTAAATTTTGCATCAAGCTTTGTAATAAATCTCCGTGGGAAGTATATGTTTTTGCAATTTATAATTTTCATTGAGCATAAAGGAAAGTGTCCCCACTAGGTGGAGGGGCTTCTAATAAGCCCTAGTTGATTTCGTAGATAAATGAAATAAGACCGAGGTCATGATATGTGTATTCCAAGTTGAATATTGGGAAAAATGTAGTGATGGGTGTCATTGGTGATTAATTAATGGTTATGGAAATTAGCAAAGGTACTCGCAAAGGAAAAGAGGAACTAATTGACATTTATTTATGAAAATAAAGGAAAAGAGGAACTAATTGACATTTATTTATGAAAATAAAGGAAAATAGGAGAAAAGGGAGATGAAAGGTCACATATTTGCATGAGAGGGTAATTGAAGGAAAATGAAAAAAATAGATGTCTTAATGGTAATAAGGCTCTCGAGGATAATTTCACAAACTCTTTTCAGTTTATTTTTGGAGCTATATTCTTTTCTCTCATACTCTTGCACCCTTAAATAACTCTTGGAGCATTCATGGAGCACTTTGGAATACATTAGATTTGGACAAATAATACAAATTAAAGTAGGAAAGGATAAGGGAACATGTGGAAAAATGACTACAACTAGATTTCCTTGCAAGTAACAAGTTGCATGTGTGATTTCCTTGCTAACTTATGAATGCATGGTATATAGATGGGATTTACCGGTTATGTGTTGTCATTGGCATGGAGGATTAAATTGATTGATAATGGCTTTATCTTTGCCTTTCCATTTCCTAGATAGCTATGGTGTTGTGGGTTTTTCCACTTTATTGGTTTTTGGTTGGTTCTCATAAATCCTTATCGATTTGGGTTGGAACAAATGCTCTAGAGTCCCTGGAATGACTTGGATCAAGTTACTAGTCATGGATCATAGGTTCAAGAAAACAATCTAGAGCCCTTGGTGGGTTGGGTTACTAGTCCTTGGAGCCATGTTGGAAAAGAAGTTTGGAGCGCTGGAACGTTGTGGGTTGAGTTACTATTTCCAAGAGCCCTGGAAGGTCGTGGGTTGAGTTACTAATTCCTAGAGCCCTGGAAAACTTTGGTAGAGACCAATTTGGTTGGTGTTAGTGATGTTCGACCATGAGGTGGAATCACTCGTTGAGGGTTGAGGTGGTTTGGCATTTGGAAGCCCTGGTTTGGTTTTGTTTATTTTATTCCACAATATCCCACATTCATAATTCAAATATGGTGTGGCGGTGATTCGTTGAAAGAGAATTTTGGTTGAGCTCGATCTATGGTTAGGTGGTACATGGAAGTCCCTAATTTGGTTAGAATTTTCATATGTTAATACGAGAAATTTCCTTAGGGTAATATATGTGTAAATGTAGAAATTATAATTGTTATATTATGGTTTGCTTTGCATGGTTTATATGTTGTTTATTTTCTGATTATATGTTAGAGTTTATATGATGTGTATATTCTATGGATATTTTCATGAATTGTTTAGCTATTGATCGATTGTTGAATGTATGTATTGACAAGTGTTGTTGTGGATATGTGGAGAGGGCATAAAGCCTTCACGATGACTCTGACATGAATCTCAGACTCTTATGATCAAATATGCATTCATGACTTGTATCTTACATGTTTGCCATGTGTTTAAGGAAATGTATAGTGTGTTCTAGGAAATCTAAGTCATGTTTCTTATTCAAGTTTGAAATTTTAGCTTTGTTTTCATGTCAATAACGATTATTATAAGTTTCAACAAGTTTTAGGCAGTGGTGTAGAGGTTGACCTAGAATTGTGGCTCAAATATAAGGACTACACCCTTCGAACTAGAAAATTTGTGTCACAACCACACTTAGGTATTCATATGCATGATGTTGGAGGCCCTTAACTACATTGAATCCTTTTCATTCCTACAATTGGGAGCCTAGGTCAATAAAAAGAAACCCAAGATCAGTGTTTCCTCACCTAGGGTGGTCATTTGCCCCTCAGTGTGCTATAGCCCTAAGTAACGTTGTGAGTTGTTAGTAAGTGGTCAGTTTTAGGCCCCACTTCCTTAACTGAATCTAGGAGGTTGGGTAATGTTATAGTAATTGTTTGTCTAATGTTTACCTTGGCATACTGGTGAAATTGGGTAAATATGGGAGGAGGTGTTTACAAAGAACCTATGAGGGGTAGCATAAAATTACTCTCTTTAACGGCCAAGGTGGAAATAAATCAACGTTTTAAGTAATTAACCCTAAATATGTCTTAGAACAAAATCTCAATTCTGGTCAAGGAAAATATTTTCAGCAACAAGATAAAATCCTTAGTGTAGTCTTGGGTTACCTAGAAAGTAGTTACAACAATATTATTAAAATAATTGTGTTGCAAAACAACGTCCCACCTTGTAGGAGGGTAGGAAAAATCTTGACTAGGCTGCCCAATCATGGTAGAAAATTCACTTAGGGTGATAAGCATATAGAAATAAACCTTCTCGAAAAGAACAAAGTTAGTGTTTTTAACTCAGGACTTAATTCAAATAATTTACCGAATAATAAATCCCATGAGGGATGTGTAGCAATGCCACAATTTGTACAAAGGAAGGTTGTCCCGGAAAAAACTCTAGAAGATAGTAGGGTTTGATCTATAATTATACCACCAAATCAAGAAAATTGTGTTGGGTGTGTTATACTCTTTCCATGACTAGCCCACATAGTTAACTAGGGGGATAGAGGGGGGGCAGATCCCCCCATTCATTGCATCGATTGCATCGCAAGGGGGTCAAAGGGTTTTGAGGGATTCAGGTAGCCCCCCTCTATGCTGTCTAGGGCAGCGCCTTAGAAAATTTTGTTTTTGGACCCTATATTAGGTTGGGTGGACCTACCTATGGTTTTGTGCATGATTTTTGCACATGGTTTTGGATGCGATGGTTTTCAGTCCATGGTTTTGGATGTGATAGTTTTTGGTCCATGGTTTTGGATGTAATGGTGTTTTCATCCATGGTACTGGATGCTTCGGCATGTATAAATATGTATTGTAACATTGAAAGGAACATAATGAAAAATCAAGCTGGTAGTCCCAGTTTTGGGATCCAGGGGAAAAT
>APFE030876607.1:0-44624 GCA_000404065.3 Pinus taeda | reverse complement strand
CCCAACTTTGTGCGAAGGGTATGGAAAATATTGGTAAACTCCAGCACGTCTTGGTCCCTTCCCTGTCGCAGCGTGGTCCACGTTATGTATTGATCATCATAGCTTTCAACAGGGTAGTACTACTCCTTGATGGCCATCCCGGAATGAATTCCAAGTGGGTGCGACTGAAAATAGTGAGCCTATACTTTCATCCTTCTTCTCACAGTAGGTTTCCCACCAATCCTTGATGTTGGGGCTGCTTTGAGAAGAGCGAAAATAATCTTTTCTTGACTGGAGAAATCATGAACAGAAAAATAACCCTCTAACAGATTTAACCATTTATCGACGACATCTGCGTCTATTTGACCCTTAAATATGGGGATTTCAAAATTAATGTGTGCCTTAAACAGTGTGGCGTTTCCAGAGTAGCTGTTGGAAGCCGATGCGTCACCCCTGGGTAGCCGCTGAAGGATTTGGGCAAAGTTGTCCATCATCGCGTTCCTTTGTTGTTCGAGGGCTTCTTTGAGCAAGATTTTGATATGATCTGCTGCCCCTTCGCCTTTCTTTTCATCTTCCATGGGAGGCCATCGGGATTTGCGAGATTGGTCTTGCAAAGGTTCGACCAGTTCAAGCCCTAACTCCTTATATTTTGACCTCGTTGGGGACATGCAAAGAAAAATAGACTGCTCTGATATCACTGATCCAGATTTAAACAAGAACGCAACAAATTACAGAGACAACCATAAACACAGAGATGCAGTGGAGATCATACTTCATTTCATTAATGTAAAATACCGAAATATGCTTACAAACAGAAATGGAAATACACCAGCTAGGGCGATGGTAGCTTATCTCTGAGAAGAGATGTGGCCGCTACATGCCTTTGAACTGAACTACAATGAGGCTCAAGGGCCTTTTTATTATTGAACAATAAGAGCAAACCCTAAATAACCAAAACCCTAACCTGAGGAGATGTAACACCAAGAGTTTATGGGCCCCGTTGGGGTGAGTTGGATAGCCAACTTCCCGGGGTTGTGACTTGGTCATATTATCTCTGTTTGACGTGCATGATAGCCCGTTGGAAAGATCTCTCCGAGGACTACGACGAAAAAGACAATTTTAGATAAAAAATCGTTGGCAGTAGATTTCCAAAAAAACGTCGTTAAGGCCTCAAAACGGCTCCAGAAGTTTAGGACCCGAAAAACTGCTAAAAATAGTAAATTGTGCTACAATTAAGGAAACTGAAAAAGTGAAAAAAGCAATGGTGGGGGTCCAAGTGGAATTGGTGGGTGGCCACCAATATCTACCTGGATCAGCAGCCCCTACAACACCAAAGTGCCTCGGATCGTGGCCAACCAGATAGGCCAATGGACGCCCCTGTGGCCCCACATCTGCAAGTAAACAAAGAATAGTGTATATGAAAAACCATAAGCAAATACATGAAAGTACATATATGTATACAAATGCAGAAAATAAAGATATATACCTGTTGGTCCTAGGCAGCGCCCGGAGGAAGCCCCATATCTGGATCTCCTCTTAAATCAACTCCTTGATACAGAAAGTCCAGGATTAGTTGAGGGTTAGAGTCAACCAACCCTCTACCATGGCATTCTAGTAACGCCCCACCACTCCACCACCAACCCTCGACATCGCCCCTTCCCGAGGACACATGAGTGGGTCCCAAGCAAGCCTCGCCGGTACTGCAAGAATCGGGCGAAGCATGACCACCCGCTCATAGAGTATGCTACAGAGCACACTCCCATAGCAAAAACTCCTTCGGGCCCCACACTATACCTGTGTGAGCTGGGACAACATCCCCTGATTCAGTAGTCTGGCCCAGTCAAAGAAATGGCCTGCCTGTAGCTACTGTAAAACTACTATATGGGGCCCCAAACACCGGTTGGGGGACGCCGACCCCACCAGTCTAACAATCATAGCTAGCGTTGCTCGCTCGACTAAGTCCATAACTGTTGCAATCCTAATGCAACCCTCCTCAAAAGGGTTAGGACCGTAGTGACCCTCACCCTCTGGCTTAACCCAATGATGAATATCCACATGTCCAGCTGGCAGTGGATAGGGAAGCACCTCCCCATGCGACGTCAAGCCCGTAACAAAATAGATATCGGTCTGCACCAATATCGGGAGGTCAATGAGTCGAATGACCATCGTTTGACAGTTTGCATTCTAGCATCATACCAAAAATCGCAAGAACCCGTCCTGCGACCTCATTAGGGGGTTCTGAAGAAACTTCAAAAGACCCCACTGCACCAACTGCTGACTGGCCGCAGGATCCTGTGCCACAACAGCTTGGAGCATCACCCAGAGTCTCTCCCACCAAATCATCCTGCCAACCAGGATACGACATGTAAAAAATGAACCCCTCAGGTCCTAAAAAAGCAAAAAAGTGGCAAAAATCAGTCATTTTCCCCCACCGGCGCCTGTTTCCAAAACAGGTGCATGGCACGTGTGCCTGTTTTGCAAAAAGGCGCACAGTGCGCACGCCTATATATTGTACAAGCACGTGCGCATCACACAAACCACCGAAAAATGTGCGGTGAACCCTGAAAGGGTTCGTCGCGTCATTTTCAAACTTAGACGTGTGCTGCACGGATCTGAGTAGACCTTTTGCACAAAGTTTTCACGCAAAAATCCAAGTTTCGTGCGAAGACCACGCAACTCATGATGAGTCACCTGCGTGGCCAATTAGGTTAACCCTAAAAAGGTCATACAGGGGACCCCTGTACGACCTACCTAACCTAAAAACTCCAAAACTACAAAGGCTAAGGATGAGGTTCTTACCTGGATCTCTATGCGTGAATCCCTGCTACTCAGGCTGACTGCAATGACAAGAAAGGATACAAGGTGCTCTCTGACCTCCATAGATCAGCAATGCAAATGAGTGATATTTGGGCCCCTTCGCCCTATCTATCACCCTTTTCACCAGATCTTGAGGTCCATTACAAAAGCCCAGGATATCCATTGACAAAACCGAAAGATAGCAAAGAACAGTGTCGCGCCATTTTCATAATGGAACCTTCTGTTTCGGTAAATACAAAAATTCATTTTTTGGCTTGTCGCATACTCAAAAACTAATGTCAGGTACTTCTACAGCTCTCTAAATTTATAACATTCATTATATATGTTTGTCTTGAACAATGCTTTCACTTCGGGTTTTGGTTGTATCCATTGCAGGAACATCACACATGGTCGATGTCAACCAACAACTCAACAAGAAAATAACAGAGCAGGTATCATTCTCCACTCAATATGATAGGCTTCCTCCTAAAGCTTTGCATATCTTGACATCATTCTCCAAAATGCACCATAAGGTCCATCATCTCGACCATCTTTATCACCATCTCACCCTTGCATATGGTAAACATTCACGCTAGTCGATAGAATCCCCCTTCATGGCTCCCTTCATCTTTGTAGACCCCTCGTCACTAAAAGGAGCCATGGCCACTCACACTGGCCTGAGAACTATCTCACGTGAATATCTTGAAGTTTAGCCTCATTATGCTACATTCATTACGCATACAGCCAATTTCTCGGGCCCTCTCACAAGTACTAAACATATGCACTTGCGCACCCTACATTTGCTCTGTCATTCATCCATATTGCATAGCTCATTTGTGCCATTTCACCCGCCTCACCAACCCCACACGGAGACCAACCAATGGGCACCCCGCCCTTAGCAGATACACCACATGTCTATACAGGTTATCGTCATCATGGGGCGCCCGTCTCTATGGTTGTACATCTAAACCACCCCCTATTCTTTTGGCAAGTGTACAAAGATTTAAAAAAAAAAAAATCTCCCATCCACATTTTTTACAATTCATGGCCTTTGCCCGCAGACAGTCTCTAATCACCTTTGGTCACAGCTCACGAGCAAATCACCCCCCATTTCACACGTCCATCAAAAACCAGTTACACCTATCCTGGAAATCCTACCGATTCTAGGACCATCAGGAAGCATGTTTTGACCGCCTCCATTTGCATATGAAGCTCCGACTTCAGGATAGCTATCCGTATTCTCCTATATTAATAGCTCTCTCTATCATGCCTATTTGACCCAAGTTATTACAATTTGTTCATATCTCACATTGATTTCCTGACTCACCAAGTTGGGCAGTTGACACCCCTTTCCCGTCGACTTCAATAAATATATTCCAGGAAAGAGGTAGTACCTTGGATACTTCCCCCCCTCAAAAGGGATATCCTCAGGTGGCACATTGGGAACCATTATTGCCCAATGATATCATCGGTCCCCTTGAAATTCGATATCAACTCAAGCATTCATGTCAAGGTGGTGGCATACTTAGTTATTGTTGTAGTTCATTCATTTAGTCAAAGACCCGCACATCACTAAGCACCTCATTCAATAATGCTTACATTATGATACAAGGGAGGTACCCGCAGCCGAAGACCTATGCATATCGCAACACCCATCAAAAGTGCTTCACCGAGCTTATGCATAGGGGAACCATATTACGCCTATTTGACCAAAAAGGCCCTTGAGGGCATTAGCAATTATCATCATCAACGATTAGTACGTCAACAACCACCACGTTGACTGGACAAAAGCAAGTCTTTGTCTGATTGTAATCAGTTCTGATTAGCCATCATAATGAGCATGGGACATGCTCGCCTCGTATAGACACCATTTTTTGTAGGTTTTCACCAGAGCATGGGTATCATTGATACTCAGTCAAGGGGTTTTTCTCTACTTATCTCCGCAACAAGCTATCCTCTCTCTCGAAAAGTTGATCAGACTCTCCATAAGAAATGAAAAGGTGATGTATTTCAGCTACGCACTTGCTCCTAACCTCATACATCAGGGGGAAACTATTAACAACGAAAAATCATACACCTGTTAGTACAATCTAGAAGACATTAAAAATGCCCAGCAGAATGCACAGGTGGACATTTTTCCAACCAAATACATTATGAAGTTTAAAAAAATCAAAGTTCTCCTAAGGTCCAAAGTTTATAAAGGAAAAACAATTAAGGTCGTGTGTATATTTCTTAATAAACGCGTGCGAACGACATAACCGCCAAAAGCCGCGCGGTTGTAGAAAAGGATGACTCAGCGATCCAGGAACACTTTACACACTTGGGGCCGATTCTTTGACATGGGTTCAGCCCAGTAGAGCCGAATTCAAGTCGCCTTGGAGATATGCAACCCTCAATGGAATCCTCTTGTCCTACTCATGTGTCTTTGTCATATATGTACCAAGAGAGGGAATAAGGATTCAAAAAATATCTATATAAACAGGCCATGGGAGAACCAAAGGATGAGACATTGTTATGCTGGAAAAATTGATGTTTGAGCAAACCACCATTGCATTGTTGTAGCCAAAGAAGTTAAGAGCACTAGCATGTTGGTCATATTGCTTCTAAGAAACCCATCCTCTTAATGAGAGAAGAGGAATCCACCATTGGAGAGTCTTCAAACTTCTTTGAGAGAGGAGAACCTTGCAAAGAGATTGAGTAAAGAAACTCCCTTGTTGAGGTTTTTTGAGCTCCATAGCTCAAAGAATTCTCTTTAAGTGTCTAAGATTCATCTATTGTATTCAACCTCCCCCACCAACAATCAATAAAGGGAGATTTTTCCATATATTATTGATGTGTTTGCTCCATTTGATCATTGTTTTGTTTATGTACCTATTTGTTTAGTTTATTTTTATGTATGCATTGTTTCCACTATTTACAACGTTGTGTTTATTTAAGTCTATCCACTAACAACACCAATTTTGACTGTGATCCTTTGCAGGAAACAATCCACTACTAAGGTGGTGTCTTTTGGTACACTTGTGCTCCAAAAACACTACAACAATGTTAGTCATTGATGGGGATCTAATCATGGTCGTTGGTTCACCAACGGGAGATTATAAGAGCAACTCGATGGGGATGGAGAAGACACTCCAGTAGTGCGAGTTTCTTGGCAGATCAAGCTACCTAGTTGCAAAAATTGAGCAAGGGAGGGAAGTTTGAACCACAAGGAAGGTAGGAGTGAGATTGAGGGAGAAACAGAGGCATTTCTAGTGGAGTTTCTCAGCAGTGGAGCAACAATGGTTTGGAGGCCAAATTATTTTTGAAAAGAGGCCAAGCAGCTAGAAACCTGAGTTCGAAGTGCCAAAATGTGATTGTTTTAGTTGCTAGAGGTCAGGAGATCATTGGGAAGGAAAAGCGAGTCACTTCCAATGCCAGAGGGCGGCAGGACAGCTCATCCAGAGCCAACTAGTAGGCATTGTGAATTATCTTGGTCAGGCAGTGCACATTTCTAGCCAATACGAGTTATAAGTGCGAGCAGGTCCAGAGGGGATGAGTTTGGTTGCAGAGGGGAGGAATTTCCTCCAAATAATTTTGGCAATAAAATTTACTAGGGACAGTCAGTTTGGCATCCAAATTTGTACTTAGAATTTTTTGCTACTGCATATAATAATAAAACATTCTTCTTGGTAGATGTTTTGAACATTGAGACATTATATGCCTTGGTTTCCATGATTGAGTAGCTACTTGTTTACTGTATAAGTGTATGACTCCATGAGCCCAATGGGAGAAGCCTTATTTTTGTTGTTCCAACCAGCATGAATTTCATATACTAATTAAAGAGCTAGCCATCTTCCTTGCCCTTTAATGCATATCAAAAATCTGTGAGAGAGCCCTCTCTGACTAAGGAGGCTAAACCTTAGTCTAAAGCTTGGTCTGAAACAGTTTCATGAGATCTTATTAAGTAGCAGCCCTTAGTATTGATCTTATCAAAAGCTCATAAGTGAGGAGGAAATTTGTGTAGGTTCAAAGGGAGTTTTGCAGCACAATTTTTGGGTCTGCGCAGAGGGCCAACCAGAGATTTCGATTTGTTGGGTAGAGGGTTCGATTTCCAGTTGTAGGTGCAGGAAAAGTTTGAGCAATAGTTCCAGCAGGAAGTGATATTACCGGGAAGCATTTCCAGTGAAGCAGATCAAAGATTTTGTTGAGCAGATCTGGGCACAATTGTTTTGTAGCAGGTTTTGCAGTAGCAGATCAACGTTGAGTGGAAGAGAAAAGCACACACAGAGGAAGGAATTTCCATATTTTCCTTGAGGGTTTCCAGATTTAGTTTTCTATAGGAAATTCGAGATTTCCATTGAAAGAGGCAGTAGCACTAGGGGCAAAAATGCACATTCCAAGAAGGAGTGCGAGTAGCAGTACAGGTAGCCGTGCAAAAAAAGGAGGAGATTCTTGTTTATTTCCCGGTATTTTGAGTTTCATAGATTTTTGAAACTTTCTAGAGATGACCATAAGAGATTGCCAGATGAGGTCATGCAAGTTAGGTAGAATGAAGATTTGGATAGCAGATCGACTTCCAGTTATCAAGGAAAGGTACGAGAGGAAGTGCAAGCTATCAAGTGCGACTTCCAAATTAGTTTCCCAGTAAGGGACAAGGCTTGATAGGAGATAGTGGGGCACCAGATCCAGGAGGAGGTGGATCTTGATACTTCAACATGTCAAGATGGGCAAGGTTCTGTGCAGATGCAACAGGGAGATCAGTTAGATTAGTTCCAGTTGTTGCAGTAGGATCATAACCTTTGCTACAAGGGCCCACAGTATCATAGTAGCAGGTTCAATGTCAGTACGTGCATTTAGTCATTTAGATGACAACTGTAGATTTAGTTGCAGTCAGTACACATGAGACAATTGTAGAGCTAGTTGCAGTGACACAGGCAATGTGAATTGCCCTGTTGTAGGTAGCAGGAATAGTTCCAGCCAGAGAGGTTTCCAATATTTTTTTTTCATAGGGGGAAAGGAGGTTGAGTTAATTCCAACAGGTGAAGCCGAGGGAGAAAGTATGAATTGGCCAGTTACGGAGAGAAAGGCACAGTTCTAGCCAAAGATAATTAGTTAGTCCACGTTGTAGAGGCTACAAATCGTATACCAGTACTGGGAGGAGATCTAGAAGCAAAACGAGTAGTTTTAGTATGCAGCGGGGCGCAAAGTGTCTGTAGGAAAGGGTTTATAGAGATAAAATTGGCGGCCTCACAGAAGAACTATGCAGTGCAGTTGACATGCAGGGAGGATTGTGAGTTGCGTTAGAGAGGCTGTTGCTGGAAGAAAAGAAATATTTCCTAGTGGGAGATCGAGACTCAGAGGGAGTGTAGCTTCAGAGAGAGAAACTTGATGGAAGCTCAACACTTCAGATTTTTTGAGGGGCCAGTACATCAGAAAACACAATTGCAGAGGTTGTAGCAGCATAGTGGCAGTGCAGTAGCATCAACAATGTGAGATGAGGTCAACAATTTAGTTCATAGTTCACTTTGTATGCAACTATACCTCTAGGAGAGAGGTGGGGAGACATTGAGCTCTGGACTCCATCGTTGCATAGATTTGGGCTGTGTTCAAGAAGGATTGCACCGGAAATAATTTTTTCTTGGATTATTACCCTTGCTATAGGGGACCACAATATTTAGTAGCATATGGATCAGTGTTTAGGATGGCATAGTTAGATCTTGAGGGACAATTGGATTTTTAGTTGCAGTCAGATGTTTAGGGGTGTAGAGCAGTTGTAACATAGACAGTTACTCAATGGACAATGCAGAGGCTAGTAGCAGTTAAAGACTCAGGGAGTAACTGCAGAGCCACTCTAGTGGCATAGTTGATTCAAAGTTTTGGTTCTCAATTGCAGTAGTTGCAACAACAACAACATCATGAGATCAGTGGCAGAGCAGAGCAAAGTTAGTAGCAGTACATGTGGTATGGTGCAATGTCAGCAATAACGTAGATGCAGGGTGGTTTTCATCTACAAACTGGTAGATTAATCAGAGTATGCGCAGTAGTTGGTGGGCAATGGCAGGTTGTCATAGTTGTTAGACATCAGCAACATGTATGGAGGATGATATGGAGACAGAGTGAGAGAACACCTTCCTTGCTAAGAGGGAGTGTTATTTTTTGTAGCATTAGACAAGTGTTCAAGTCTTGACTTTCGTTGGGGAGGTTAAGGAACACAAGATCTATAGAAGCTAGAAAATGTTTAAGGAGAAAACACCTAGAGATGGCTCAATTAAGTTAATTGATAAATAATTAAATATTTCCTAAGTCTAATTTAGGAAAAGTGATTAATTAGTAGTGATTAATTGAGAAAGGTGAGATTTCTCTAGAAACTCACATGGATAGAGTTGGAGATGATATTAGTTTTTGATGGGGGATCTAATCATGGCCATTGGTTCACCAACAAGAGATTATAAGAGCAAATTGATGGGGATGGAGAAGAGACTCCATTAGTGCGAGTTCATTGGTAGATCGAGCTACCCAGCTCCAGATATTGAGCAAGGGAGAGAAGTTCGAGCCAAAAGGAAGGAAGAAGTGAGATTAAGGGAGAAACAGAGACATTTCTAGCAGAGTTTCTCAGTAGCATAGCAACAATAGTTGGGAGGCCGAATTATTTCTGCAGAGAGGCCAAGCAACCAGTGCAAGCAACAAAAATCCCAATTCGAAGTGCAAGAAAGTGATTGTTTCAGTTGTTGGAGGCTGGGAGATCACTCGGAAAGCAGAGCGAGTCACTTCCAAGGCCAGAGGGAGGTAGGACAACTCATCTAAAGCCAACTAGTAGGTAGTGCGAATTACCTGGGTCAATCAATGCACATTTTTGGCCAGTACGAGTTGTCAGAAGGAAGTGTGAATAGGGCCAAGGGGCGCGTTTGGTTGCAAAAGGGAGAAATTTTCTCCAAATAACTTTGGCAGTATATTTTTCTGGAGGATAACCAGTTTGGCATCTAGATTTGTACTCATAATTTTTTGCTGCAACACATAATAAATAAAACCCTCATCTGCTGCACTGTTTTTCCCATACTAGGTTTTTCCAGCGACATTTGTCCAAAAATAACAATGCCTTTTTTATTGTGTGTGCTATATATTTCTCAGTTCCAGTATTTTATTTTCCGTAGTGTTTTTATGGTGAAAATTGCAGTTGTGATTTTATTCGTTGTTTGTCACAACAAATAAACTGCACTTAATTTTTACTCTATTAGAAGAATAATTTGAAGTTGTCGCAATAGAGTTGAAAATTTCACAGGGCATGCTAGTCTAAGTGCATCATCTCATGAATAATGTGGGGCAAGTGCAAACTAGGGGGTGTTATAGGTATCCATCAAATGGAATGATGCTCTGCAAGTGGGAGGAGTCACATGGCTTTCAACGCTTCACCTGTTGGGTGTCATAATGCTCCTCGAATGGACTTGGGCCCAAGTTAAGTTGTGCAACCCATGATTACAACCATCTATCTTTCACACACAATGTCCAATGCTGCATCTTCACCATTAGGTACAATAATCATGAATGCATCTAAGTGGACCAAGCTTGCAAGTCAAGGGAAAATTAACGCTTAATACGGGCCTTCCCTTCCAAATTTGGGGCTTTGATCATGTAATAGTGTTACCTCCCTAGGTAGGAATGTCTAATGGATGATACTATTAGGTGTTTCCATCCCCTAAGTGGAAAGACAGGTCCCTAGTACATCCCTCAATCAATAGATGTCATGTGAATATTGTTGGAATGGAGGGGACAAGGCGTCTCACAATCATATGTCATGGTCAAAGGGGTAGCGATGATAAGGAGATCCTCATTCTGGGCATACAAATGTGAGGAGGTAGCAGTTGTGGATGCATGAGTTATCTCGACCTTTGTTTTTCCACCCCTTTTATAGCCTTTTGCTTTTTCTTGTTTTTCCTTTGTATTATTGCCCAAAGCTCTAGGAAATGAGAGCATGCTTTGAATGATGTGTAGCAGTGGTTACCCCCTTAGAGTTGGGAAATTCATCGACCACTAGGGGTTGGGACATGCAAGGGTTCCTTTCCACGATGTGGTAGGGAAACATTGGCCCCAGGAACTGAGTGATGTCCATAATGATAAGGGGTAGAGTCATGCTTGGCTTTTTCCCACATGCTAGTGTTAATATTTCAACCAACTTTTGAATTTTATAACCTTGTCTTTCTTTTGTTTCTTGCTTGTGGCCATGATATGATTTTTACTTTTCTTTTAGCTACATCAACCTCCTCAGGCAAAGTTTCCAGACCCAACCCAAATATGTGGACAAGGGGAGGGGGTCTCCTTGAACTTTGTGGGCCCATGGTCATGTGGACCCATAGATTGTTGATTTGGGGTAGCATTGGATGTGCTCTAGCCACAAAATTTGGTGGAGAGGCTGGGGCACATGAGATCTCCAATACCCAGAAAGGGTTTGGGCAGATTCTAAACAGATCGGGAGATATTAAAATAATTAATATTTTTAATGGAGTCCCTAACTCTAAACTTAAGGAAAATAAATTATTAATGTGTATTAACATGAATCTGTGTTAGAGTGGTCCAAAAGACATGGATAAAGCTAGATCTAATATTAGCTGTTGATTAGGGACTTAATCTCGGCCCTTGAGATGTCAACAAGAAAGTATAAGAGGAGGCTTGAGGGTCACTTGGAGAATACACCAGAGTGATCAATCATTCTATTCTCTAGAACGGGGTTTGCTAAGAGAGATAGAATCAATGATCGGGAGAGCAGATGAGGGGCATTGAGTATAGAAAAATAGAGAAGGCAGAGATCATGTCGGGAGAGAAGCCAAGGAGAGTGATGCAGAGCTAGCAAGGGCTCACGCAGGGCCACGCAGAGGCAACCAAGTGCTGCACAGAGCACCAGAGAGGCCAACATGTCTGACGCAGAGGCCCAGAAAGCTGATGTAGGGCCTCTTGGGGCTGACGCAGGCCAATAAAGGTTGACGTAGGGCTAGCGTGAGACAGAGGGGCTGACGCAGTCCATATTGGGCTGACGTTGGGGTTGTAGAGCAGTTTTGTGCTAAGGAGCTACTAGAAGGATTTTCCGGGGTTTCAGCCATGAGATTTCTCCCAAACTGTGAGGTATAGCTGCTAAGGAAATTCTCTGTTGGGTAGGCCAATTTTGGCACCCAGATTGTACTCTGATATTGCTTAATAAGAAAACCCTCAGATAGCTACACCGGTTTTCCCGCATTGGATTTTTCCGGGACATTGGTCCAAAAATAATGGTGTCATGTGGTGTGGTTGTTCTTGTTTCTTTTAGTTGCTGATCTGTAATATGTTGAGCATGCACTGGTGTTTATTTTCAGTATTTACTTTGTAAATAACTTGTTAACGAAAAATAACAAGTAGGCAGGAATAAATCAGAAGAAGTGTATGAAGGGTTTCTAAACTAAGTAAACTTAGAAACTTCAACATAGATGGGAGGCAGAGTATAGGGCTCGTCATGTACAGAGGGAGGTGATAAGTATGGAATGGGAAAACATGACCATGCTATCTCAATTGGGGTTTCCCAAGTAGTGCTCTTCTTAAATCCATGGGCCATTAGGGGAGGTATCATTGGACTAGGATTGGAGATTAACCCCACATTTAAGGTGAGCAAATAAAACCACTGTCAAAAGCCTTTCTTCTTCCAAGTTGCCCAATAATACATGCCAAATGCTCAAATGAAAACAAACATAAGAACTTGATTGCATAATGAATAACATACCTTTTGGATCGGATTGCCCACCTTCTAACATGTTCTCTTGACAAATGGGTGAGGAAATGTATGGCTGATGTAGGTGGTGGAGATAAAATGGCACATCACATTGGCTATGAGGTGGCTGTTAGAGGCTATTAGCTGTCGACTAGATGAAGATGATTAGGAGAAAATTTCTCTTAGGGGTACCCCAGTCTTGGTGGGTTACACACCTAAATAATAATAATCCAGGTGCCCCTACTATTGTTTATTAAGGGGGCTTGTATGAGAGAAGTGAATCCCATGTTAGATTATGGTAACAACTGACAAGTTTCTAGTCTCTGTGATGTCTACAAGGCTAAGGAACACAAGATCTCCAAAACTCGGAATGGAGACACCTCAATTAAATTAATTAGCTTATAATTAAATATTTCCCATGTCTAACTTGAGAAAATTGGTTAATTAAAGCAAATTAATTGAGGAAGTTCGATTTGTCTCTAAAGACTTCTAAAAAAGTTAATTGACGGAGTCAAGATGATCTTAGCCATCGATTGAGATGTGATTGTGGCCATTGAGACTCCAATGAGAGATTATAAGAGTAGGTCGAAGGGTTTGGAGATGGGATCATCAAGTAAGTTCAAGTAGTTTGACTTACCCAATTTTAGTGATTCAAGAAGGGCGTAGTTGAAGCTTGGGAGACACCAGTAGTGAGTTATTCAAAAGATATTTGGGTAGAGAATTTTTCCACAGTGATTTCCAATTTCCAAAGGCAGGAAGGAGATCGATTTATCTACAAAGGAGGTCGCATTAGCTAGTGCGAGTAGCTAGCTTTCTTAGAGCGAGTTGTCGGAGAGACCATGTTTTAGTTGCTAGTGGTCGAATCTATTTCCTGGATGCAAATCGAGTGGGTCTAGGAGGAAAAGGGAGGAAATATAACTCACTGGGAAGTGATTTCAGTGGCTGAGCGAATTTCTAGAGCCAATAGTGCGCATTACTGGGCAGAAGTGCGAGTGTTGGGAAGGAGTGTGAATTGGCTGGAGGAGGCTAGATTAGTTGCAGAGGGAGACAAAGAGTCTCTATTTATTTTTTAGTGGATATTATCAGTTTTCGAAGGTTTACAGTGAAAGGAAACCAATTGTAATTTCTGAAATTGTTGAATAATAATAAAACGCTCATCTACTGCACTGGTTTTCCCTTCAGGGTTTTTCCTAGGATATTTGTCCAAAAATAACGGTGTCATATTTTTATGTGTGTGTGCATATTTTCTCAATTCTAGTTTTTTATATTCCGTAACATTTTATTTGTGAAGATTGCAATTGTGAATTGTTCGCTATTTTCCATAATATTAATTTACAGAAGACAAATAAATTACACAAGTTAGTAGAATAATAATTAGTAATTGCAATCGTGGAAATTTCACATGGTATTAGAGTAGATCATATCAGAGATGATCTAGAGTGAAGTAAGCAAGGGTTGTGCAATTCAGAGGAAGATCTGAAGCATAGAGAACTAGATCTGTGCAAGCCTAGCAAGGGAGTGGGAATTGCAGAGTTAGAAGTTCGATTTCCAGTCCAGGGAGGTGATTCGGAGGAAAATCGATTTGTCTTAGTTGCAACAACAGGCAGTGAGGTTGCAAGAAAGGGTTTTCGGTGAGCAGATCAGAGATTTGTAGAGCAGATCTAGTGTAGAGATTTGCAGCGTAAGGGTTGTGCAGTAGCAGATCAATGTAGGGAAAGGAAGATAAAGCACACATAATTTTTCAGTAGTGGGAATTTCTAGGAAATTCTCAGAGGGTTTCCAACATTCCAGTGATAGGACAGGAGGCCATGGTTTCCAACAAGCGAAGGCCACAGTAGGCAATGTGAAATTGCCAGTGTGAGCTTGCCAGTCGAGCCAGTGTGTGTTTCAGGGTCAGTGATGTGTGTGCCAGTGTCAGATCTATTTTTCGAAGGTAGAGCAAGTTTCCCAAGAAAAGCAACAAGTAGGGTGAGTTTTTGGAAGAGATTCTAGAGGAAAGTATGAGTTACCTAGAACAGAACTGTGCAGTCCAAAGAGGAGTGTGAGTTGCTGGGAGAAGGCTGACTTATCTTTTCCAGAAAGAGAAGGATATTTCCCATCTCATTAGTTCTCTAGTTTATTAATTTTCACAATTTTTAGATAAGATGGCTGCAATACGATTGAGAGATCAGGACAGGTTGGATGGAGCCTCCAACTTTGGCATCTGGAAGGTCATGATGCTTTTCTTATTGGATGAGCACAATTTGAAGGAGTTTGTGACAATAGTTGTTGTTGTACCTTATTATAGGAAGGACATGGCCAAGGCTAAGAGGATTTGCCTCAACGGAGAATGGGATCATATTGTCCCACGTATCGCATAAAAGACTATATCGAAGGATTTGTTCCAAGACCCTTCCAAGAGTCAGAAACTAATTCTCAAGGAGAAGCTAAAGACGGTCAAGATACATAAGGGCAAGAACATAACATCCTATCTCACCAGGATTCTGGGAGTCAAAGATGAACTTGTAGTAGTTGGAGAGAAGCCAACAGAGGATGAAGTGGTGTGTACAACTCTAAACTGGTTTACTAAGGATTGACGAACTTTCATTCAGGTTATTAATGTACGAGATAAGCTACCAGATTGGGAATTCCTATGGAGTGACTTTACTTGGTAGGAGCTGAGGCTCAATCTCGTCGATGGTACTACCAACACCAGTGGCAAGGGACCAAAGTTAGAGGAGGTGAAGAAGAACATCTCTCTTGCAGGGAAGGGAAAAGCGAAGAAGCGTCCTAGCCAGGGACAAGACTGTAAAGGAGAGAAGAAGAAGAAGGACTTGTTGAAGGTAAATTGCTTTGAATGTGGTGATCTTGGTCACTATGTAAGTGAATTTCCGAAGAGGAAGAAGGACAAGAAGGGGAAGCAGACAACAACTTTGACAGAGATTGAGGATTTGTCCGCCAGGTTGGAGGATGAATATGTTATGTTTGTAGCATTATCCTTGGGAGGAGGAGGAGTATGTCACTTCAATATGCCAGATAGGGCATGATTCAATGAGGGAGCAACAAGGAGGTCTAGATCTCCTAAAACATCCTTTTAGCCTCACTGATTTGGGCAAGTTTCTATGGGGCTGCTCCTCATCATTGGACCAACTTACTAAAGGGTGTATGGGCCTCGAAAGTTTGCTCACGATACTGGGTCTTGGGCATTAGAGATGGCTTGGTTGCTATGATCTCTTAGCATGTTTGAATGATTGCTTGGAAATATATCATCTTTCTCCTCCTCTCTAAGAATAGGCTATTGATCCAATCTCCACAATTACCACTATAGCTATGGCTATCATTAATGCTACCACCTTGATTTCCCTTACATTAAGGTTGCATTGCACTAAGGTTGGGTTACTTTCTCTAAGGATGGGCCACTCTTTCTGAAACGCGACGATGCTCTTATTATATTTGTAATTACGTCAACCAACCACTATTACTGATTTGGAAGGGATGGCTAGCTTTCTTTCTAGCTTTCTATTTGTCTGAAAGGGAAATGGTTTTCTATCTGGCTTTCTAGCTGGATTTTTGGCAATGTTGGCTGAATGGGCATTGGAATCAATGGATGGTAGGACAGTAGCCCATCTTAGTGTTAGTGTTTGGAGCAATGGCAGGAGGAAATGGTTGGCTGATTAAGCTTGATTTCTTAGTCTAGTGGAAAATTTTCCTCCCTTACAAAGATATCCGACTTATTAAGCTTGATTTCTCACCCTTATGGTACTTTTGTTGTATTTTGAGTCCTCCCTTACCAAGAGATTGCCTTATTAAGTGTGATTTAATACGCTTGATAGAAATTATACCTATAGTTCTTGTAATAACAATAGAAAGATCCATCCCCTCTTCAATTATTATAAAAAGGCAATGATCCCTCCCCTTTAAAAAAGGAAGATCCCTACCCTAAGAGTGGCACTCATCAATAGAGTGAAAAGTTAAGAATTGTGAGTAGCGAAAATGAATTAGATTCCAAAACATTCACAAGTCGGTTGTAACACCCCCTTCCACATTTACCCACGTTCACAAGCTCTCCATGGTAAACATGAGTTCAGTGTCACTATGATATGACCCAACCTCCAAGTTCTAGTTATGGAAGTGGGGCCTACAAACTAGAAGTAAACTGACATCCCCCAGAGACTATAGATCACTCATGATCCTACCAACCACCCGAGGTGATCAATCTCTGACTTGGAACTCTTTTTCACTAGGTTTACTCCCCAACCACACCCATAACACTTCCTTCGTGCGGTTGGGAGGCTATAACTGCATCTACAAGCATGTCTCCATTAAATTATGACCCAAAATCCCATGTTTTGTGCATGTGGTCACAAGATCTATGCGACTTTTTCAGGATAGCCTCCAGAGCACTGCCTAGAACTTGCCTGTAACTTTCCAGAATCACGACAATGATGATTACAATGCTAAACAATCAAAACTTAAACAAGATCTTGACTAGTACAAGCCTAATGCAAGATGGACATTTCGTTAAACAAATATTAAACATAGAATCTACAGGTTATGAATGCATTTTTGATCATAAACTTCTAAATTTCATTTGAGAATAATCAAGAAGGCTCTATGCCCTCTCTAGCTAGTTGCAATAACACTTGTTATCCCATGCATTCATTAACCATTTAATAACTATCAAATCATGAACAGGAGCCATAGCTAGAGCACATAATAGAACCATGCATATAACCAACATATAACCAGAATAGAAACCATGAAAAATTAACCATAAGATCACCATAATAACCAGTACAAGTGCTCATAGATCACAATAGCAAAATAACTCATATTAACGTATGAAAATTCCAACCAAATCAGAGACTTCCATGTACCACCCGATCATAGATTGGGTTGAACCAAATCTCTCTTTCATCTAATCACCCCCACGCCATATTCCAAGCATGAATGTAGGATCATATGAGTTAAACCAAAATAAAACCAACTAGGGCTTCCAGAGGCCAAACCAACTCAATCCTCAACCATAGTGATTTCACCTAACTAGTCCAAAAATCACCAACGTCAACCAGATTGATCACTACCCAAGTTGTCCAGGGCTCCAGGGATTCGAACTCAATGCATAGCCTCCAGGGCCCCAAGTTGTTACAGGGCTCTAGAGAACTACCATCTAAACCCATAGCCTCTAGGGACCCCACAACCTCCAGGGACCCAAGCTATTCTAGGGCTTCAGAGATCCTATCCCCACCCATAGCCACAGGGAACCTAATAACCAATTAGAAAACCAAAAATGGGGAACCCACTACACCATGGTTATCCAGGAAATGGCAAGACAAGACTGAAACCACTATCAATCCAGGAAAACCTCCATGCCAATGACAACACATAATCAAGGAATCGCATGCATATACCATGCATCCAAAAACCAGAAAGGAGATCACAAATGCAACCTGTTACTTGCAAAGTAAGCTTGTTGTAGCTATTGATGCAATTATCTCCTTGCGCTCCCTTGCTTTCCTTTGTTTTCTTATTCCAAATCTATGTGAATGCTAGACTCCAAAAATGCTCTAAGTGTGCAAGAGTGTTCGAGAGAATGATAGTATGGAAGGAGAGAACCAAATCTAAACTGACCAAAAACTGTGAACTATTTCTCTGGTGCCATTATATCATTCATGTCTAGTCTCTTCCTTTCATTTTTCCTTTTTCTTCATTTGCTTCTAATTTCTCTCTAATTTCCCTTGCATGCATATTTGTGTCTCTTCATCTCTCTTTTCTCCTATATTCCTTTATTTCCTTAATTAAATGCCATTTATTGCCCCTTTGTCTTCACCAATTTCCATATCCATTATTAAATCACAAGTGATTCCCACCATAATGGTTTCCCACCATTCAGCTTGGAATATGTGTCCCATGACCTTGGTTTTATTTTATTTATATAAAAAATCAACCAGCGGTTGTTACAAACCCCTCCCCCTTGTGGGAAACTTGTCCTCAATGTTCAATGGTGCTTATAACCAGCAAAACATGTTGCCCATGGATCTTTATAACACAACTCGATGCAATATTTACAACATACTGCTTATTGGAGCTTTATAACACAACTAATTGCAGAATTTACAATACACATATGCATATATAAATATAGACCAAAACACATTTTCTTAATCGACAAATAAAGAAGGATACAAAGCTTGCATCTAATAATCCATCTCCCATGTAGCTTCATTGGGCCCAAAGGGCTTCTACTACACTTTAACTTGTTTTGTTGCTCGGTTCTGGAGCATGAGCTTTTTTTGCTACAAAATGCACTAAGGTTATGGCTGTAATTCTCCCTCTGGTTCCGCCTACAATATAGACCAATCAATCACATGATCAACATCTTGAACATATCTCTTAAGCAATGAAACATGGAAAACATCATGGACTTTCTCTGTTGGTGGCAGTGCAAGTATATAGGCCACTTGTCCAATCCTCTCCGGGATCTTAAAAGGCCCATAATATTGAGGTGCTAGCTTGGCATATGACCCAATCCTCAAGGAGCTCCTCTTGGGCTTGATGTGGAAGTACACATGCTCCCCATCTTGAAAATCCTTAAATGCTCTATGCTGATCCGCATCACTCTTCTGCTTGTCCTATGCCGCCTTTAGATTCCTCTTCATAACCTGCATCTCCTACTCCAACTCAGACAACATATTCGGTCCAATCATCATCCTGTGCCCTAGATCACTCCAGCTGGTAGGAGTATTACAACTTTTCCCATAAAAATCCTCAAATGGAATCATCCTCAAGGATTCTTGATACCCATTATTATATGAACATTCTACCAATGGAAGGTGCTCCTCCCACTTCCTTTGCTGATGCATGACATATATCCTCAAGAATCTTGTTAACTGTCTCCGTTTGTCCATCTGTCTAAGATGATAAGCTATGTTGAAGGCTAACTCTATCCCTAAGCCTACAAACAACTCCTTCCAAAACTTGGAAGTGAACTTGGAATCTCTATCTGATATGATCTTCTTGGAAACACCATGCAATCTCACTATCTCCCTGATGAAGATCTGAGCTACCTCACTAGCTGAATTAGTAGACTTCACTACAATGAAGTAAGCTACCTTGCTCAACCTGTTAACCACAACCATGATGGAATCATGTTGTCTCGATGTCCTCAGAAATTCTAAAGTCCATGGAAGTGACCTACCATTATGTAACTGAAATAGGTTGCAATAGACTAGGTGGATGCTTACACTCTGCTTTCACCTGCTGACAATCCAAGCATTTTGCAACAAACGCAACCACTCATTTCTTCAAGTTTCGTCAGTGATAAAACTTCTTGATTGTTTTCAAAGTCTTATGGTATCTAGGGTGGCCTGAATATAGCTTCACATGAAACTCCCTCAAGATAAGCTTCTTGAGCTCACTACTATCTAGCACATAAATCCTATCCTTGAAGCTAACCAAGCCATTTTCCGTTAGGTGATACTCCTTTTTGTTGATTTTGGGTAGCATATAGCTCTTGACATCACTTTGATAACCAAAAAATATTGACAACATGACATAATCGAATTTTGGGTTGGAAAAGGAAACACCATTAGTAACTAACCAACTAAACTCTCAAATTTTGAATGGAAATTCAAATTTAACCTAACCTATATCACTCCCCTTTACAAGAGAGAAGCAAAGAATTCTTTAAGGGTTTGATGTTTATGGTTTTAGGCAAGCACCATTCACCAATATTGGTCTGAGGACTTAATCCATTTGAGCAAGGTGGACAACTCCTGATTCTCGAATGTTTGCCACTAGAAAGGGTCCTAGCCAATGCATCAACAACTTACCTAGGTACTTAAAGTACTTGCTATCATATAGAAGGATGAGGTCCTCTTTTTTCAAAGAGTTAGCCTTTATTTGCCTATCATGCCATGCCTTTTGCTTGTCTTTTTCTACAGTCTGATGGAAATCCACAATAAATATGGATTCTTCTAAGTCCATTAGTTTTGGGAGTTGTTCCTCAATTGATTGTTTTTCTATCATATGTGTATCTTTTGTAATAGAGAGACTTTGAATGATGAACATAGTCGGAACTACTGCTTCTTGACCATAAACCAACTAGAATGGAATTTGTTGGTGCAACTTCATTGTAGTCATCTTGTAAGCCCATAACACTATTAGAATCATTTCATCCCCAATCATCTCGGTTAGGAGAACAATCCTTATTTCACCCATTCTCCATAATTAGATTGAAAGATTCTACAATACCATTAGCTTAAGAGTGATAAGGGATAATCTTATGGTGATGAATGAGGAACTCCTTTGTCAAATTTGTTATGGTTTTACATAGAAAGTTCCCCCCTTGATCACTTGTCAAACTTCGATGGAAACCAAACCGACTAATAATATTCCCAAAAAGAAACCTAGTTGTAGTATTAGTAAAGCAATGTTTCATTAGTGTAGCATCGACCCATCTGGTAAGGTATTCTATTACGATGATAATGTACTTGGCTTTAGAGTGGTGAGCGGGAGGGTTAAAAGCCCCAAAAAATTATACCACCCATTTTTCACAAGGTTATAAAACCCTTGTCATGTGCAAAGGAAACTCATCTCTCTTAAATGGTTTACCTATGCATTGACAAACATCATAGCTCTTTGCATGTGCCTTGGAGTCTTTGAAGACTATGGGCCAACATAAGCCGTCTTGTAGAACTTTGCATGTTGTAGATTTCTTTATAACATGATTGTGAAAATTCCTAATCCTCAAGGAACCCTACTGCAACAAACCTGAATCTACTTTACCTACTTGATTTTAATTACATTCATCAAATTATTCTTCTGAATACTGAAGAAAATTACTTCTGCAAACTACACTATTTAAATTTGATTTGCATGAAACAAGGAAATTGAGCAAAGAACAAGATACACAGGACAATTATTTTTGGACAAAATAGTCCCCGGAAAAACCTAATGCGGGAAAACCGATGCAGCAACTTTGAGGGTTTATTATTATGTAGGAGAAAGATCTGAATACAAATCTAGGATTCTCAGCTAGCAATCTTTTACAGAGAAAATACTGGAAAAAATACTAGTGAAATAACCTCACCCTATCACTAGAGAATCAGTGACTAATCCTCAGCTCTGGGAGGCTCTGCGTCACCTTCTGATGGCCTCTACGTCAAACTGCGTCACCCTAGGCAGCTTCTGCGTCACCCCTCCTGGGTATTACATTGCCTCTCTGCTTTGGATCTTCTGCTGGTTGAGAATTCAACTTTCTTGCCTCTAGTCTCACACCCTGGCTTCCGGCACTTGAACTTCAAATTCCCTCTGCAGAAACTCAACTTCCCCTCATTGACTGTGTTTCCTTTGTATTAGCACTGCTTAGGCTAGCATCAACCCTCCCCTGGACGTCTTTCTGTCCTTTCTCTACTTTGTATTCTCCGGAAAGTCCTTCTCCCAGAATCTCACTTCCCCTCTGCTGCAAGATTTCCCTAATTGATTTTCCTCCTGAGAACTCACCTTAGAAAATTGATTTCCTCAATCCCTTTATGTGTCTCTAAATGAACCCCAAGCCTCCTTCTTATACATTTCCTGTTGAGACTTTAATGAACAATATTAAGTCTCTAATCAACGACTAAGATTAAAACATGACTTGATCCACCTTCTAGATAATTCTCACCCATATTTTGATTAATACCAATTAATATTTTAATTTCCCTAAGTTTAGACTTAGGAACCCCATAAATTTTTTTTTTTTTAATAAAATATAATCTAGGTGGAATTTCACCAAATGGTTTCTGGGTTCATCAGAACTCATGTGCCTTAGCCTCTCCACCAATTTTCAAGGCTAGAGTACTTCCGATGCTACCAAAAACTAACAATGACCACCCACAACCCCTTGATGACATTCCCATGATATATCCCTTCTTTGGTGATCCAACACACATCACCTAGGAATTACATTAGTCCCCAATTTCTCTAGTTTTCCTTTAATTAGCTGATAGTCCACAACCCTTACAACTAAATGGTGCTTCTTATTTGTGGAATAGTGCTAAGGGGCCGAACCTATTATAAGAAATAGAGCATTCTCTTCTAGGTAATTGGGATAGCTTAAACCATGAAAATATTAGCATCTAGAAGATGATCATCCAGTACTCCACCTGATTCTGCTGACTTAATTCTATATAGATGATCTGGCCCCACATTATGTCTTTAAGGGTTTATATGAACTAAAACATAAAATTATTGAAATAGCTAGAGCCACCTGTAAATGCGGCCTTCCAACATAATTTGATTTACTAAATACTTTAAATATGAGTGAGCTATAACTAATTTGAAGTGGTCTCCCAAGAGATAATGTCTAGATTTTTGTAATCCATACACCATGATAATGTATTCACATTCTGTAGTGGTGTAGTTTCACTAGGCTTGTGATAGATATCAACTTGCAAAGTAAATAGGGTGGTCTACATTACCTTCCCCAAGTTGTGTAAGCACTACCACCATGATTCCTAAAGCATCAACATGCGCATGAAAATATATATTCATAAAGAAAGGCCATAATTTGGGCACTTACTAGCTTCTTCTTGAGCATGTTTTCTCAAATTCACATTAAGGGGCCCAACAAAACACTTTATACTTCTTTAACGACTTCTCCATAGGTTGTGTGATGGACGCATAGTTGTGAAGAAATATTATATAATAGATCGTATGACCTAAGGTAGACTGCAATTGTCAGGGCAGGAACACACACAATTTTTGTAGCCTACCTAAATGCCTCCCTAGCTTCAGGGTATCGATCCATATGTGTTGGCATCGAAATGCGATGAATGGTGCGTCAACCATAGCCCAAATTGTAGCGCACATCATCTATTAGTTAGATTTTCACCACGTTATCTCCACCACTCAGTAATTGAGTTTGATCAATCTATCTACATACATTAGCATCAGTTGGGGGGATACTAGCGAGTGTGGCATGCCTAGGACCGAGAGTCTTGGACTAAGAACGCTGGGATGACATGCATGAGCTTTAGCTACCACCGAGGAAAAGGGGATAATGAAACAACAATGATTGACTGTATAACAACAATTTTTTAATATAGAAATGGGTTTTATTGAATAATATACAAATAAGGTATATGTTAGGGAATTTGTGCTATGAATGTGAGAATATACCGATTCTAGTTTGGACCAAATTTCCACCACATGAAGAAGAGGAGGGTAGCTTCAATAAGAACCCAAAAGACGAAAAGGTCACGTAGGGAAAGCAACAACCCATATCAACTCTTTTGCCACTTGACCATATGATGTAAATGTAGCCTCCTCACACTAGGCTAGCATTCTCTTGAGCCAAACATAGATGAAATGAACAGACAGTAAAAGATGTTCAAATGATGAGTAAACAAACTCGGCTTGAAGCCTTATCTTTAGAGATAACTTTCTTCTCTATTTAGAGTGGTTGAAATCCATGGAAGTCAGTCGAAAGTTAGAGATCATATCTCCCACGCAAGTAATCAAACCTTGGGCATGCAACGAAACTTCACCTTTAACATCAAGTTGAGAGGGCACAATAATGCTTATTTCAGCTGGTCTAATGATAGAAAACTCAACCTCATGCCACCCCCTCTTCATTCCCTAAGCTTGTCTCCCTTATTGGTCTATGCTCATATCCCTTTCCTAAATCAGAGTGTGTATTCATTCATTGAGTTTAGAAAGTGCGTTGGTCGAATAGGGTTCAATGTAAGTATTCTCATTTTCCAAGTGAGAAAAAAATATAATCCCTCTTCCTAATGAAATCTATTTAAATATCATTAAACCCAATCCCTATTGTCATCCCTAAAAGACAAACTTACTCATTTGTTTCTCTTGATAAATGGCCACTCAATCACTCAACCACCAGGAACTGGAATGGATTATTTGACTTGATCAAATTGTTCCGTGTGCTTCAACGAAGTATGGTTCAACCTGTGCTAGCTATGGAAGGCTTGTGAACTAGGGACCCTGCTTTGAGATCTTCATCAGTTGGATAAATAGTTGAAATTGACGGTGCTAGAACAGGTTCTTTAACCGAGTCATCCACTTAGTTCATCGACTTTGAAATATGCTCTACTCCTATGGGATCAACTCCAATGATGGAGGATCTGTGATTTCTCTCAAATGGGAACAGGATCTGCTACCGTTTATAGGTATGCCACTGAATAATCTAAATTTGTGAGATATGGATATGAAACTAGATATGCTCGGACCATCCACATCTCGATTTGCACATGGATAATATCTAGTGGATCTACTTACTCAATCAAGGTTCAAAACTAGGTTACATCATTAATTGAAGCTGGTGAATCAACTAGCTCTATCAATGTTTTAAAACTCCATCTCCGACACCAACTCGGCCGAGGGTCGACTCCGACTTGGTATCGACTCGCCGACTCGGTTTCAATGACTTGGTCGTTGTAAAAAATACATTAAATATTTCTTTTTTTATAAAAAAACATAATTTTAAAGATTTTCATTCATGTTTCCAAACACATAACATTAGAATATAGATAGAAGACAACATATGATCAAAGCATGCTCATGTATATATCCATTATATCAAAATGGCACCCAGTGCATTGTCCAATACACGCATGATGATGATATAGAGATCAAAACAAAAACGCATAACCAAGGAGGCTAGAAATGACCTCTACAACAAAAGTAAGCTGTGACCAATACTACTGGCTAGTGGCTACTGCTAGAGGAGCCAAGATCATCTGGATCAACCTTTGGATCAGAGTCAGGCAGGGGGCCCCATGGCTCCTCCTCATCATCATCTCCAACTGCAACTGTAGAAGTGGTAGCACTTGTAGGCTATGCGGCAGCTGCAAGCTAAGATAGACGAGATGTGCACTTTTGTCATGGCTCCACATAAGAAGTGCCTACATTTGGAGGACTTGGGGCTGGCCCTGAGGCTAGTACAAGTGTATCAGGATCTACATTCAATTGAACATTATGTTCGAGTGATGCCTCCACCTGTAAATCCAAATCAAGATCCTCATCAGAATCAAACTCTGCTGGATGACTCTCCACTACCCAATCTGATGTTGGATCAATGTCTTCCAACACAATGGGATCTGAATCAGGTCTTTTGTTCAACAATTGGTTGCGTCTGAGTCAAAGGTTGTATTGGATATAGACTAGATCATTTAACCTTTTTTGATCCAAACGATTTCTCTTCTTTGTGTGAATCCTCTCAAAGACAGACCAATTGCGCTCACACCCAGTAGCATTGCAAGTTTGACTCAAAATACGAATTGCAAACCTCTGCAATTCAGGACAATGGCTACCAAAAGCCTCCCACCATTGTGTTGCAAAAAACATAGGAGTGTAATGAGTTAGCTCAACAAAATTACAAATTATATCCAACTTTCAAATTATAAATGATTTAACGAAATAAGTATTAAGAATTTGAAAATTGAAATTTATGTTTACCTGGCTCATCTGCTTCCCTTGCAATCTTTGCTAGGTTCTTCCCAAAGGTACTTGAGGCATTGCTGAAGGTTGTGGCTTTTTGGTGTATCTCCAATTGATCACACACAAATGGGATCATGCGATTAATGCAGTCAATCAATCCATCTCTAACCTCCCCTTCAAAGCTCCTGTCGCCTTAGCTTTATAATGATACCGTGGGTTCAAAAAATACCCAACTGCATGTATAGGGCGATGGAGTTGATTGTTCCATCTTTCATTAATAATTGCCCAAATGGGCCCATACTTAGCCACTTTATCCTTGTATCCCCTCTTTATTTGCTCCTTTGCTTGACCCATAGCCTCATAAATGAAGCCCATAGCCAATATTTCCCCATCCACCAACTGCAACACCTTAACCAGTAGCTTAGCAAGCTTCACAATCTATGCTACCTTTCTCCAAAATATTTCTTCATTAACTTTCTTTTTCAATTCTTTGCCTTCCAGTTTGTGAGACCATTGGCTTTGATTTCATTCTTCACTGGAAAAAATCTTTTGCAGGTTTCTATGTTGTGAAAGCATAGATTGTAATGTCAAAAAATGAGTAGCAAATCTAGTGATGGCAGGCCTAATAATATCCTTGCCCCCTGTGTGTTTCCTCATCAGGCTCAAAATCCATGAATGGTTGCAGATAAATTTTATTCTTTTGGCATGATCTACAGTGTTTTTGACCCAATCTAATTTTCCAATATCCTCAAGCATGAGGTCTATGCAATGTGCAGCGCATGGGGTCCAAAAGATGGTTCTGTGTTTTTCCTCTAACAGTTTACCAGCAAGAACCGAGTTAGAGGTATTATTTGTGATGACTTGAACAACATTAGCCACCCCCACCTCTTCAACAACCTCATCCAATAGTTGAAACAACAATTGTCCATCTTTTACCTTATCAGATGCATCAACTGATTTTAGAAACATGGTTCCCTATGGGCAGAAGATAAGAAAATTTATGATGGTATAGTTTCTTTGATCAGTCCATCCATCTGACATGATGGTACATCTTGTTCTTGCCCACAAGTCCTTGAAATCTTTCAAATACTCATTAATGGAGGCAATTTCTTTCTGCAAATGATACCCCCTTAGCTCATGCATAGTAGGGCCTTTGAAGCCTTTTCCAGTAGCATGTATGGCATCAAACATAGGCTCATAATATGGTTAACGGGAAGCATTGAAGGGGATATCAGCATCATACCACCATCTAGCTATGTAATCATAAGCAGTCTTCCTCAATTCTTTCTTCCAATGGTCATCTAAAGAGGGCTGCAAATGACTTCTACTAGCTTGAGGACCATGTGCATCTGATAGAGAAGAGGGAGTGAAATAACTTTTGATATTCATATCACCCTTTTTCATTTTACCCTTTCCCTTTTCTTGAATAGACTCAAAAGAGGGAGGAACATATTAGAAGGGGTTGGATGCATCAGTACAAGGGATAGAGGAAGAACCCTCAAAATCAAAATGGGGGTTGGTAGCCAGTACTTTTTATATATTCCTCTTCCTCCGAATTTCAGCCTCTAACTCTTTTTGCCTAGCCTTATCTTCTTTAAACTTCTCAAAGTTGGCTAACAAATCCTTCCTAATCTCCCCAATTTTTGGTGAGGTACATCAAGTAATTTGGCCTCTAAACCCCACCAAGTGTTGTTTCAGCCTATTAATGCCCCCAGGACCTTCCTTAATTTTCCTATGGAAAAATTTGCAATGCATTTGACTATCAACCATTTCAACATATGCCCAAGCAACATCTTTCACTCTAGGTGCCGTTTTTTGATTTGGAAATGAAAGCAAAAAATCAGAAAATGTAAAAAAAAAGCATTTATTCAATGTTAATTTCTTTCACAAAAAACACTCTTTAGGATTTCCAGATTTGCACATAAAATTTAATAAGCAAAAACAGATTTTTACAAGTGAAAAAAAATACCTCGAGGCACAAACTGCCTCCTCAAGCTTGCTCCAAGAAACCAACTCGTCAATGGCAAATGCTGCTCCAAATGGCTGCCGAAGAAGCTCGTCACTCAAGCTACAATGCTTTCCCATGACTCCTCACTGCTGCTCCAAAAGCAAACTCAACAACTCCTCACAAACTCTCACTGAAATTCTCACTCAAATGCATGAGATGGCTATGAGAAAATGAGAGGGGTTGGGTGGATTAAATGGGGTTTAGGAGAGGGGAATGGACCCCAAAGGCAAAATAGACAAAACAAATTCAGGTTTTGGAGTCCCCCAAAAAAAAAATAAAAAAAAAACAATTCGTTGAGTTATGGGTTTTTGGGCCGTTGTTTCTAACCGGATCGAGTTAATGCAGGGTCGTCCAAGCCAACCAGGTTAATACTCAGCTGGCCGAGTTGTTAGACAACTCAGCCGGCTCAGTATTAACCCAACCGACCGAACCGTTTCCAAAGCCGAGTCAAAGTTTGTAGGCCTAGCTCGGACCAACTCGGTCGAGTCGGTTTCGAGCTAGCTGGTTTTGAAAACAGAGAGCTCTATGCGTTGGGAGTGTGGTGTCATCTCTCATGTGCTAATTGTGCTCTCACCAGATACTTATTCACCTAATTCTTCACGGAGTGGCAACTAACTGGAGTCGCTTTTTATGGGGATTCAATTAGTATAGACTTTAATGATAGTGCTTGGCTTCATTCCTACTACGAACGGGGATACATTTCATCCATATCACTGGCTTCACTTGGACGGAGATGCTTGTGCTTATCATATCATGGGTACGCTTCCTAAGATGCTAACACAGGGGCTACACCACTATAGGGCTACTACTACTACGGGGGCTTATCAAACTGGTGAAACAACGAGAGCAAAGTAATGTGCAAATTTGGTGAAAACAACTATAGTTGAATAAGGTGCCCAAATTTGGATACCACAAGCTACAAATCAATAGGAACCTATTGGGATGATTCAAAATGGTAATAATCCACACCTGTACCAATCTTTGCACCATCCATAAATATGGCTATAACACCTCGTGCAACACCTAGTGAGAATCATAGTGATAATCCACCTAGTTATAATCAAATTCATCATGAAGAAAGTTATACTCATTGTTGTACAAACATCAAACTCATAAGTTGACCCATCATATGAAGCATTTCCATATTGATTATAGCCATGCCCAGTAGTGTCATGCTCAATAGGAACCATGCCCATGCTAAATAGGGACCAAGCCTTGCAGCGACATAGCGTAAAACAAAAGGCTAACCTACACACCCAAGTAATGAAAGCACAACTGGTGGAAACTTGAAACCATTTCCATGTGTATCCCTAGAGGTCGAAAATTCAATCGATACTGCGGGGTAAACCTTTACCATGGATATTGTTGCTTGAGGAGGGTCATTCACTAAATTAGGGCCAACTACATGCAGATTTGAGGCAAGTGAAGTAAATAATAGCTCACACTAGATAGAATGGGGCACCTACTTATCCCAATCAAATCCAATATCCTGTAGCTATTCTAACCCCATGCATAGATGGATATCTATCTATCCCTCTATTGTGTTTCCAGAGCAACCTTTCTTATATTTGTTCTATGTCGCATCACAAGATGGTGGGAGAACATTTATAATTTCTTCAAAGAAAGTTTTGCCTTATCTGGTGTTTATAATGGTGGTGATACCTTCTATCAAACGGAGAAAGAATGGATCATATTCTATGGATTAGAGAACCTTGTTCTTTGGGCATAAAGTATTGCATATAAAAATTCGACTGACAAAACTTATTTTCAATTAGTCTATGGACAGGAGGTAGTGGTGCCAATCCACTTTAGGGCTAATGTTGAAAGAGTGGTCAAAGTATGAAAGTTTGACTTAGACAAAGGATAGGAAGATCGACTCTCTAAAATACGCAATTTAGAAGAATAAAGGTTGATAGGTTTACATCATCAAGAAGTCCAAAAACAACAATAAAAAGCATGGCATGATAGGCACTTAAGAAAGACAAAATTTGGCAATGTAGATCTAGTACTTCTGTACAATAGCATGTCAAGGGAAAACCAATAAAATTGGAAACAACTTGGCTTGGATATTATATAATTTAGAACATAAGAGCTAATGGAGTTGTATAGCTAAAATCACTCCAAGGACAACTCCCAAAAAGAGTAGCCAATGGTGCCAGACTTAAGAGGTACCATCATTGATCTTAAGAGAATGGAAAAAAACCAACTACAAAAGAATTGAGTGGTAACTAGTTAGGGCAAGCCGGTTGAGTAACTATCATAGGAAAAGTTGCTTAACCTTTGAAAAATAGTCATGAAGGCCAACAAAGTTAAAGAAACACCACAACAGTGAAAGTCGATTGGGATTAGCAAATCTTACAATGTAGATGGAAGCAAGACGACATGTTTGGGAGCAACATAGGAAAGATAAGTAGTATAAAAGAAAAGAGAAATAAGTCAAAAAGGAGAAAGAGAACAAGAATTAATCGAAAAAGAATAAGAATATCGTGCATGCAAAAGAAAATCAACATAAGCAAAGAAAGGATAAGATCCCAGGAATTGAAAACCATGTACAAATGGAGACGACACGATGGACGAAATGAAAGGAAGGAGTGATTTGATGAATCTGGGTTTCGAGTCTTAATAGCGGTCCATGGTTTGATCATGTATTTATTTTGACTTAACTAAATAACTTATCTAAAGGAGCTAATTCTACTTCCTTTCATGCATCTTCCTTCATCTCTTTAATGGAGATGATCTATCGGATTCATAGAAACACCCCGAACAATGGGGCGTTTGCCTAACCACTGCCTTTGCCTTGCCAAGCTTCTCCCCCATGCACCGTGGTTAGGATTAGGAACTATACCAATAGTGGCTTCAACTGTGCATTGGTTTTTTCATGCTTACCTCCCTTTCTTAGGAACACTGAGAACACTTATAATTATGTATGTTGCTTCAGTTTTTTGAGAATGAAATTCTCTGTAGAGGAATTTATCTTAGTAGCTCTGATCAACAAATTTTGTTTCCATTACTTATGCTTTGGATGTCTCTTTGGATATTCCTTAAGCAACTTTCGAAGTTTCCCTTGAAAAGTTTTGTCTCTAGCTATTAGTAGCATGGTTAACTATAGGTGTTCTCCTTAGGTGGGTTGTTATCTCTTGTTGGATGTATTTGGGTGAAGTACCTATGTCTAGTGTTTGGTGTACCACCCATTCTTCTAAAAGATCACCAAAAGAACTGACCCTTAGCGAGCTTAAAGAAAATGGTGTTGTCTTTCACACTCTCCGGGGAAGCCACCATAAAGGTGTTCTATTTTCAAAATGATTATAATATATACGTAATTACACAAACAAATAAATCTTGATAAATCATAAGTTTCCATCTTTGACTCAATTTCTATCCTTTGCTCTCAACACCATTCGCCCATCCCTCCTTCAATGTGTCATCTAGCTGGGTTATCTTGACATCTCCCAAATCTTAAATGTTTACAACCATCAAGGGTCCTAGCCAATGCATTTCCAACTTTCTAGGGTTCCTTTGATATTTATTGTAATGAAGTAGGACCAAGTCACCTTTTTTGAATTATTTCCTCTTGAGGTGGCGATCATGCCATGCTTTTTGGCACGACTTCTTTACCATTTAATGGTATTGAGCTAAGAACCGCTCTTCCTATAGTCCCATCAATTATGTAATATGACTCTTGATTGATCCTTCCCTTGACATTTTAGTAGCTTGGGCCTTGAGTAGACTCAGTATCACAAACTCCACTAGTACCACCACCTCTTTCCCATAGGCCAGGCTGAAGGGTGTTTACTTTGCCAACTTCTTGGGTGTGGTCTAGTATGCCCAAAGTACCATTGGTATTCTCTCATTCCAGTCGTCACGATTGATGGCACAAACGTGTGTTAAGCCTTGTCTAGTGTTTTGTTAAATGCCTCAACCATGTCATTCGATTGCAAATGATATGGATTGCTTGTATGATGTTACGCCATGAACTCCTGGTTCAAGTTTTGGATAGTGCTGCTCATGAAGTGTTTGAATCTTGCGGATGTGTTTGTGTTGTAGTCCCTAGGTGGTGCTACCTTTGTACACAGGGTGAGGTAGTAAGTTGTGATGATTCTATATCGGGCCCTAGAATACCTAGTAGGTAGGTTAATGGGCGAGATGAAGTCCACTTCTTGTTAGTAAAAGGCTTGCATTGCGACCACTGGTTGTAGTGGAAATTCATCCATCTTGGAGGGAAGTCTCATTCTTTGGTAGATGCCACAAGACTTGGCATAATCCTTTGCATCCATGAACACTGTAGGCCACAAAAATCTTGCCTACAACACCTTCTGAGTTATGGCCTTTCCCTCGGCCTCCCGCCAGTCCTCTATGACATTCCCACAATATCCCTTAGCGCTCATTGGTAAAGACAAACCTCTTAATTATCCAATCGATGCCCAACCTGTAGAGCTAACTTACAATAAGATGATAGTCTGTATCCCTAACCACCAGCTATTTCATTTTCCTTGATGAATATCCTTCAGGTACCACCCCCATTGTCAGGAAGATGGTGATGTCTTATAAATAATCTGATACTGCTTCCACTCTAAAAAAGTCGCACAAGCCGCTCGTCAGACCAAAGGGAGGGTGAGGGGTTTAATGTAATAAAATTTACCTTTTGGGGGAGACAATAGATTCTATCACTAATCACTCAAACTAGATTTTATAATCTATGAATTATACCCTTTCAGAGCAGTTCTCTAGGATTACAGGTTTCATTTCCAATAGCCACTTGCCAGGAGAGGAGGTACTTGAAAAGCATTGTCTGAAGGTACTTGTGTCGATAGCTCCCATCAAGAACGCAACAGAGTTTGGTAGTTGGTCATATAGTAACCCTCTGAACTATCCAATCTCTATTGTATATAGATGTCCCTGCCCAACATTAGTCTTTCCTAGCTTGACTACAACCTCAAAGTCGAATTCCTAAAACAACAAGAGTTGTCTACAGATGCACCCTTGCAACACAGGCTTGTTCACTAAGTAATTCAGGGTGGAATGATCAGTGAAGAACTTGAAGTTGTTGAATTTCCATAATCTTGGGTCTAGGTTAGAATCTTCGAATCTCTAACGCTACCAAACCAAGAATCTCAACATAACTACTTTGCACAATGGAAAATATAAAGCAGTAAATCACACATGAACAAGTATAGACAATTTTTTTACAAAATATTGTACAAATATGTACAACCCAATCTTCCTTATATTAAACCAATTTGAATAATAAAACAGTTTAGGGAATACGAGATACAGTGACAATCTCGTTGTTGTCCTATGTCGTATCTCGTCCTGTCGGTCCTTGGATTCCGTTCTGCTCTCTAGCTGCCCCTCAGTCCATCAAAAGACAACACATAGAGTCTCCAGGAGGGCTTCCACCTATCACTTCTGCTTCAATGAACACGGGCTGATCCAATCTACACTTCTAGGCTGGTCAATACCTGAGCTCCAATCTGGTAATCTAGCAGTCACTTTTGTCCATCAAAGTATTGCACACTAGGCTCCAATCTTCACCCAACCTTCAACTGTCAACATCACTTTATGATGGCTTGCCAAGGGATACTTTGGGTAGCCAACACACTGCCCTCCACCAGTCCAATGGCATATAATCCAATCACTATAAGATCTTCTCCTAGTTGAGGTCTCCAACTTCCCAACAAATGGCTCTCACAAGTTGCAGCAATTTCTGTCCCTACATGGACACCATCCCATGCATCAAATCAACAACCAACCATCGATACATACCTTAATTTGCTGGTCTGTTCACTGTTGCATGTTGTGTTCCTGGTTAGGGCTAATAACCCATTGCTACAGCCCTCTATTCACCCTTCAGAATCACTCAGTAACTGCAGCTTGGCTCCAATCTGATCCTGTGGTCAAGCGTTGTCTTCTAGGGAGAGGTTAGTCCTTGATTGAGCCTTCCAACCCTCTCCAAATGTTACTGCTCTCCTCAACATTGTTTTTTAGGCTTGTGACATCCTACAGAAACACTAAACAACCCTCACAACACTCCAAAGAGACCATACTACCTTGTTGTAGTAAACAGAGCCCTCTTTCACCAATCTGCACCCAAACACAGGCCTAAACTCCTTTCTGCAATGCGGCTCCTTCCCTGCAAAAAAATCAGACCTGTACCAAGCCAAAAACACTTCAAAAATCATAGAAATGTCCCATGTTGTCCTTGTATTATATCTGCGGCTGCCTCAGAGAAGTATGGAGGTTATTTGATGAACTTGGCTGGATGTGAAGTGACCTCCAACATCACTCATATATATAAAATTCTATGTGGTGTTAAGACACAACTTGTGGGATTTAAAATTGTCAAGCTGACATCCATTTGGTGCCACATTAACTCAATTTCATTCAAAAATTCGTATCTCAAGTTCTACAGCTCCAATTTGAGTGATTTTCGAAGCATTGGACATGATCTCTCAAAAGAGTGCATGAACGTACTTGAACAAGGAGGTCATGAGAACACCAACAATATCTTGGGACCGCAAACCTATCACTTGCACATATTACAAATCTAGCACATAGGGCAGCATGTTTTTGTGGCATCTAATGATCGCCCATGCTAGTATTAGGCCATAAAATCAACAAGAAAATAAAATTTATTCTAAACGCAATTTTAATCTAAATGCGGCACGATAATATCATATGATGTTAGTTCTAATGCGAAAATCGGTATGCAATGCATATTACATCACCCAAGTACTAAGTGTAATCATAAACCCAATGTAACCAACGTATCATCCAGTCAATATGAAAACAAATTCCCTTTTGGTTACTATTGTGATAGATTCAAATGCAAGGGCAGGAATGAAAACATGGAAGGTCACAAGGGCGGGAAAACGAAATGACCACACATGGAGAATCATAGAGGGAGAGGGAACAAGGGGATGCAATCTATTCTACAAAATCCTTTCTTCCAACCAAAAGATAGAGATATCAACAATCAAGCTCATAAACCTCTGATGGATGGCAACCTCAATCATATCATCCCTATCATGGTCTTTATCATTTATATCATGCTTTAGGACTGTCATAGGGTCATAATTGGAAGGAAAGGGACACTGATGACATGGGGAGAGACAACACGCTGGTTGCTTATGATGATCATCCTCGGGTGAGCGAAAGGATTCATTAGTACAAGGAGGGTTGAGGAAAGGTTCCACATGCAATTCAACTACAACCCCAGGGATGTGTGGAATGGCGAGGGTCCAATTGATATCATCATAGGTTTCATAAATATGGTCTTTGTCAAAACGATTCCTATGAATTTCCCATTTCCCTTCTTTAAATGTAAATAGTTATTGATATCAATGTTTGAAGGGGTTACGGGATCACCTTCTCCAAGGTCTCCAAAAGGTGGGTTGTCAGAAAAAGTATCCTCAGAAAAGGTAGGGTTAATCTCAACTTCACTTTTCATAGACTCATCCTCCCTATCACACGTGTTTTGAAAATTATCTTCATCACTTTTTTCATTTGGTAGATCCAAGGAGGACCCTCCTCCCTGATCATCATCTAGATCATGATGCTTAACGAAAGCTTCCTCTTGAATATTTAGTGTAGGGCATATATGAAAATGTCAGAGAAAGCCATCAAAGAAGTCCTCAATGGATGAGATGCTCCTTGTTTCGTGATTATGCAACCATGAATAATGACCATGGAATGATCTCATGAACAATAGCATAAGGACACCTTGGTGGACCACTTTCATCTTTGAAGTACGTGCAATAAAACTTTCTACATGATCAATTGCAAAGAGTGGATCACCATCAAACCAGGGTACCCCACGTACCATCTTCCCTGTGACATGATTAGGGTGCCCAGGGATGCTAGTGATGTCTAAAGTAGGAAAATTATCAAAGAAAGACATCCTATTGAGATATACACATAAATTATGTAGGATTCACCAAGGTGAATTTAGAGGTGCCTAGAGAAATGCTTGCTTCACCCTACAAGGGAAACAAGACAAGCATCTCGTGTCCCCGGTAACGGCGCCAAAAATGTTACCGCTCAAACTACTAGGGTTATGAGGAGGGGATCCTATAGAGCAACTACTAGGTCAAGGGGAAACAATGGAGCGATAGCCCACTGTCAATTCAGCTAAAGCTCCATGCTTTTTATAGACTTTCATCGATGGGAGGAGTCCCGGTATGAGAGGAATCACAAGAATGGATGGATCGATGATAATATATGAGGTGATTCCTAAAGCCTATTCACAAGAGAGGCTCAAATAATGGTCAGATCAGTGCCTTGCCTTTGGGAGAGATGGAGTCAAAGTGATTTTGTGATTTCGAGAAACTTAACCTGGTCAAGGAGACCTTTAGGCAACTTCGCATGGCAAATTAAGGCATGAGAGCAACTACCAAAGGATTTTATACTTCGATGTATAAGAATTGATGAATTATCAAGGTGTATTCAATGAAATTAAACCTCTGGGAACATTCATTCATCATACATGGCACTTGTAATATATGCAACACTTCAAAAGTCCAAAACTTGAACAATTTCGCATAATTTAGTGGAAATTTCAGATCTAGAGAGTGAAAATCCCATACACTATTCATGTGACAAGGTAAATGTAAAGAATAAGCATGAAATAGAGCACTTACATGTACAATGAGTATATCCAATCATCAAAACAAGATGAATTTGAAGCTCCAAGAACAAGAGAAGAGTATCCAAACATCAAAATTCATCCATGGTACCAAACTCGTCCTCCAAAAGGGAATGCAAAATTCTCACAAGATCTGCTAACCCAATCCAAGTGATGATGAGAGGAATGAATAAGCCTCTCATCTATTTATACAATCCATAAGGGGGTTCGAATAGTCTAATTAGCCTAATAGTGCTCGAAATAATAATACTGTGCAATAATGATATAACTTGGTAACAAGCCCACCAAGATAGCCCCAGAATAGAAAGATAAGCCTCTCAAGAGGGAAAAATAGTAAACATCATGAGTCGTTGGGCCATTGAGAAGGCCTAGTGGAGTGCAAAGTGTGCCAATGTGTGAGAATAGGCTCCAAACATAGTGAATGAGCGGTTGGCCCCTTCATATCTAAGCAAGTCACTTTTGGTGTCCCCAAGTGGATGTGGGGGCACAATGACATCATCATGGGTCTCCAAGTGGATCGATAATGCCTGTAACCATTTGCAAGGGCTAGGATGATGACATAAGCCCTCCCTTTGTCTCTTGCCGCGAGACACATCCTCATCTGGACCTTGGAACCTCTGCCAAGTGTGTGGTACAAGTGTGAAGTCGATTGGGCATGGTGATTCAGGTGCATCATCCTCATCCAAACGGTGGAACATGAGCAATCATTGAATGGTGTTAGGGATCCATGAAGTGCTCCCTGCTATGGTAGAGGCCCATGGCTCTCTACACTCACCCTACAAATGCCAATGGACCCCGTATAGGGAGACCAAACACCAAATGGAGAGCCACCTGCAATCCTACATAAGATCCAATGCATTTCTTCGCCTTCCAATACAACAAACCATTAGAGTAATCAAGTAAAAGACCTTGCTAATCATGAAGCACAACTGGACACTTCATAATTCCATGCCCTTCCATAGTGAGCATTGGCATGTACAGGTGTCTCCATGTGAAATTTCATCTATTGCACCTATTGGAAATTATTCTTCTAACTGAAAAATTGAATTATACGGTTTATTTGCTACGACAAACAATGAATAAAATCACAACAACAATTTTCACCATAAGAATATTGTGGAAAATAAAACACTGGAAACTGAGAAATTATAGCACGCACATAAGGATTTAGACACGGTTATTTTTGGACAATTGTCCCCGGAAAAATCTAACTTGGGAAAACCGGTGCAACAGATGAGGGTTTTATTATTAATCTTTAGCAGCAATTCTGAGTACAATGATTTAGATGCTCAACTCGCCAACAAATATGAGGAAAATACTAGAAAAAATATTGTGAGAATTTTCCCTCACCCCACAACTATTTTTTGCCACCAAAATTGCCTCCCTAACCTCTGCGTTGAGCTCCTTGCGTCACCCTTTGTGTAGAGCTTACGCTGGCCCTCTGCAAATTGCAGCCTTCCTTCCTTTGCCTCTCCCACGAACTGGAAATATTCCTCCAAAAATGTTGTTGCCCTCCTCTTCCACATGCTACTCACCCTCTAGCTCTATCTTCAATTGTTGAGTTGCTGCTATTGATAAAATCGAATTGCTTGGGCAACTAAGTATCTTCTTTGGTGTTTTCTCCATCACCACGTCGAATTCCTCTTATAATCCACTTTTGGAGCACCAACGGTCAAGATTAAAACTTAATCAATGGCTAGGATCATCTTTGGATTGATTTGTGTGAGTTTCCAAATGATTCTCACCTTATCTCAATAAATATTGATTAATTAACCATATTCCCTAAGTTTAGACTTAGGAAATATTTAAAAATCAGTTAATAATCTAATTGAGACACTTCTGGAAGGAATTTCCAGAAATGATTTATGGGTTTTGGAGATCTCATGTATTCTAGCCTCTTCACCAAATTTCCTGGCTAGAACACATCCGATTGTATAAAAATTAACACTCCCTCTTAGCGAGGAATGTGTTCTAGTGCTATTGCACACAGTGTAGCAATACCCTGTCTCTGCATCATCTCTTGTCATGTTGTTGATGTCTAGCCACATTGCCCACCAACCACTGTGCAACTTTGATATATGTTGCATCTGTGTTGTTTCTGATACTGCCAACACTGCGTTTGCACTGCAACTCCCTCTCATCTGTTGTTGCTGCAATTGCAACATCTGTAACTGAAAAGCATCTAAGATATTTTGTCCCTGCTACTGAAATGGGTTCTCCACCATACCCATTTGTTCTCTAAAATAAATGAACTTAGCTCTCCCTAGAGCTTTGTGAGTATATATGCAACCCGCTCTCCTATGGGAACATACTGTAGCCAGACTGCTCCATGTTGTACACAATCTTTGATGAAGTGACACCGAATATCGATGTGATTCAACCTGTCATGAAACACTGGATTTTCAAGGAGCTTTATGCAACTCTGATTATCACAACAGATACCGGTTGCCTCCATCCTTTGCCTGAATAAGCTTACTAGCAGCTTCCGAAGCCATATAGCTTCGCACGTAGCTATGTTGGCTGCCATATACTCTGCTTCTACAGAGCTCAGTGCTACTGACTTTTGCTTCCTGCTACTCCAAGAAACCATCCCTGATCCAACACTTGAAGCAATACCCGAAGGTACTTTTCCTGTCCATTGAACTGCCTGCCCAATCTGCATCTGTGTACCCACGAAGTTTGGTGTCATCCCCTCGAGTATATCTCAACTCATACTTGACTGTGCTGCGAAGATACCTCAGGATATGCCTCGTTGCTACCCAATGTACCCTCTATCCCTTCTTTTTGTGCATACCCCTTTGCCAAGAACCTGGCCTTGTACTTTTCCACACTTCTGTCTATCACATATTTGATCTTATCGATCCATCTACAACCTACAACTGATCTGTCTTCCAGCCTTGGCACTACCTCCCAAACATCATTCGTCATGATAGAGATATACTCTTCTACCATGGCATCTACCCACACTTGATGCTTTGTGGCCTCCTGAAAGATGGAAGGTTCTGCAACCTGAGCCACCAATGCTTGGTACCTGTCAGGCTATATTCGTTGTCTTTGGCTCATCCTAGGAGTTCCAATAAACTCCTTTGCATCTCTCAGTGTCTGACGAACCTCTCTGTTGGCTCATCCTCTAGTCGTGGGAGGTTTTACCAGCTCCTCATCTTGTATTTGCTGCTCCATCTGCTGAAAAGTCCCCGGATTTCCTGCACCTGAATAAATACTGGTACTGGTCACAGTACTTGATCCTTGTGACTATTTTCTTGCTTGTCCCATTGGCTGTCCCTACTACTGGACTAAAGGAACTTCTGTTGACTGACTCTAATCACCTACAAGCATCTCATGAGATCTCTTGAAAGCTCGGTCCTCCATGAAATTCACGTCTCACCTTACTATAATCTTCCTATTGCTAAGAATGTATATTTTGAATTCTTTTAAGATTTCATTGTACCTAATGAAGAACCCATTCTCTGCAGTCTGATCCAGTTTGGTTTGTTTATCATCTAGCATGTAGAAATTAGCAAAGTTGCGAAAAATTCTGAAGTGGCTAACTTCTGGCTTCTTCCCTATGAGGACTCCTTCTGGTGTTTTCTTCCCCAGTGCTCTATGAGGAGTCCTGTTCTGGATATACACTGTCGTGTTACATGCTTCTTCCCATAGAAATTTGGGTCCCAACAATGGTTCTGTTTTTCCACTCCTTTACACCATTCCACTGTGGATTATATGGAGTTGTCCATTCTCTCTTGATGCCTTCCTTCGTACATAAATCTGTGAAGTCCTTATCAATATATTCTCCATCATTATCTGAGTGAAGCACCTTGATCTTCTTCCCCGTCACATTCTCCACAAGAGGTTTAAACTCTTTGAAACAATCGAAGACCTCATCCTTGGTCTTCAAGAAGTAGATCTAAGTTTTCATGGAATGGTCATCGATAAAGGTGATGAAATATTCGACACCGCTGAGAGCTTTAGTGGACATCGGGCCACAAATATCTGAATTTATGAGTCCTAGCACGCCATCAGTTCTGCTATCACTTCCTGGAAATGTTGCCTTAGCATACTTCCCAAGTACACATCCTCTGCACACATCATCGTGTTCCATGCCAAGTTCAGGAACCCCTGTTACCATTTCTCTGAGCATCCTGAGTGCTCCATGGTGTAGATGTCCGATTCTCCTATGCCATAACGCATTCAACTCCTTCCCACTGCTACTGTCACTGCCTATTATTTCCATTGGAGAATCGATCTGTAACTGGTACAATCTATTACTTTGAACTCCAATTTTTCTTACATTTTTCCAGCTCGAGTGATTGACATACACTTTCTTCCCTATGAAGTGAATATCATACCCCTTATCCTGTAACTGGGATACCGAAATCAGTGAAATCAGGTTCATACCTAAACCTGGAACATGCAATACATCTATAGTGCTAGTGCGTGCTCCTGACTCCCTTTGAAAATCTATGGTGCCTCTGCCTATTAGAGTACATTTTTTTCTATTTTTCATTGTAATCTAGAAGTCCATCTGCGCCTCTTTGTAGCTAGAGAAATATTCTATAACCTCTATCATGTGAGCTGATGCTCCATTATCTATATACCAAACTCCCTGTGAAGCTGATCCTGCTAAGCAAGAAAATTCGTCCTCCAATCTGGAAGAGAAATCTGAACTCTCCTAAATGTTACTTTTGTCCATGGTTGTGCTGAATAATTTAGCGTGCTATTCCTCTTTTCCACCCTGACGATGTCTCTACTCTAGCGAACCACTGCAAAAAACTTCTGCGTCCATCTAGAGATTTGCTCAACAAGAAAGTATGACTGCTCCCTCTACCTCTAGAATCACTTGCTCTAGAAGAATCGAATTTTTTTGCCCCTCTCAGAAAACTCAGTCTTCCTCAAGCAATTCGGCCTCCTGGCAGAAAGATTGCATTGCTCCTTGGGGATTTTGACTTGCTGCTCACACTGAGCAGCAAAATTCCTTATTTTCATTTATGAACTCTCCGACTGATCAATTATGATCTGATACCATGTGAAATTTCATCTATTGCAGCTACTGGAAATTATTCTTCTAATTGAAAATTTAATTATACAGTTTATTTGCTATGACAAACAAGGAATAAAATCATAACTGCAATTTTCACCTCAAGAATACCATGGAAAATAAAATTCTGGAAATTGAGAAATTCTAGCACACACATAAGAATTTTGACATGGTTATTTTTTGACAATTGTCCCTGGAAAAACCCAACTTGGGAAAACCGGTGGAGCAGAGGAGGGTTTTATTACTAATCTTTAGTAGCAATTTTGAGTACAATGATTTAGATGCTCAACTGGCAATCTAATTTGAGGAAAATATTGTCAACAATATCGTGAGACTTTTCCCTCACCCCACAGCTATTTTTTGCCTCGAAAATTGCCTCCCCACCCTCTGCACGGAGCTGCTTGTGCCACCCTCTGCGGAGAACTTATACTAACCCTTTGCAAATTTCGACCTTCCTTCCTTTGCCTCTCCCAAGAACTAGTAATCTTCCTCTCAGAATGTCGTTGCCCTCCTCTTCCACCTGCTACTCACCCTCTGGCTCTATCTTTTCTGTTGGGCTGCTGCTACTGAGAAAATTGAACTGCATGGGCAACTGAGTATCTGCTCTGGTGTTTTCTCCATCACCACATCAACTTCCTCTTATAATCCACTATTGGAGCACCAACGACCAAGATTAAAACTTAATCAATGGCTAGGATCATCTTTGGATCGATCCATGTGAGTTTATAGATGATTCTCACCTTATATCAATTAATACTGATTAATTAACCATATTTCCCTAAGCTTATACTTAGGAAATATTTAAAAATCGGTTAATAATCTAATTGAGACTCTTCTGGGTAGAATTTCCAGAAACGATTTATGGGTTTTGGAGATCTCATGTATTCTAGCCTCTCCACCAAATTTGGTGGCTAGAACACATCCGATGCTACAAAAACTAGCACTCCAAGCTTAAAAGGGGTTAACCAAGGACCCTATTAAGTGGTTTCAGCCTGTAAGGGCTCTGGGCCACATGACATGGTACAAGGGTAGCTAATATGGGAAAGCCCACACTTTAGTATATGAGTGTAGGAGGGAGCAATCGTGGTATATGAGTTATCCCGACATTTGTTTTGTCCCCCTTCTTCATATGCCTTTTGCCTTTTATTGATTTTTCCTTATATCTACTCGGGGCTCTATGGGATGAGAGCATGATGTCCAAGATATAGTAGTAGATACCCCCTTTAGGTGGGAAAATAAATTGCCCACTAGGGGTTGGGACAATCATGGGTTCCTTAATAATGGAGGGGGCTCATCTAGGGCCCATAGGAACCAAGGTGTGGCCATGGATTAGGGGTAGAGCTCATGTTTGGCTTTTGCCCACGTGCTAAATTTGTATATCCTGGCCATATTTTGCATTTTAATGTACAATTTTCTATTGAGAGTGGTCAAATATGTTTTTTTTCTAGTTGTTTCAAAGTCCGGGGCATAGTTCTAGGCTTGACCCAAGGTGTGGACAAGGGGAGGGGGAAGCTAAATCCTTGTGGACCTAGTGGACAAATGTGGATCTAGATGGGAAAAATGATGAATTGGGTTGTAATGAGTAGAGGGAAGCAATGTATATGGTATCGGGAAGCGGGACCATGTGACCAAAATCAGGGTTTCCCATGTAGTGCCATCCCTAAAACCTAGTGGCCAATAAAGGAGATCCCACGGGACTAGAATACAAAGTTAACCACCAAAAGGGAAAAGGAGACAAGAGTATAGATCTAGTCCATTCTTTCCTTCGAATCCCCCACTAATCCATGCCCAAAAGTGTCCATGACAAGTAAACAAAATTACTCAATCACACAATGATAAGCCATACCTTCAGGTTTGGAAGGCCCACCTTAAAACATACGACCATAACAGATGAGCGAGGGACCACATGGCTAGCTCAGGGAGAGGAGAAAATGGAACATTGAGCTATCTCATGGCTGCAAGGGGCTGCTAACTGCTGGCTGAGGACCATCTAGGAGAAAAACATTATCCTATGGATATCACCCATAAAGTGGTGGGTAACACCTGACTCCAACTGGGACACGATTTCCTAGAAGAGTGCATGAACGCACTCGAACGGGGAGGTAATGAGAACACCAACAATCTCTTGGGACTACAAACCTGTCACTTGCACATATCACAAATCGAGCACACGTGGCAACATGTTTTTGTGGTGGCTAATGATTGCCCATGCTAGTATTAGGCCATAAAATCAACAAGAAAATAAAATTGATTCTAAATGCAATTTTAATCTAAATGCGGCATGATAATATCATATGATGTTAGTTCTAATGCGAAAATTAGTATGCAATGCATCCTACCCTAACATGCATATTAAATCACCCAAGTACCAAGTGTAATCATAGACCTAATGCAACCAACATATCATCCAGTCAACATGAAAACAACTTCCCTTTTGCTTACTCATGCGATAGATCCAAAGGCAAGGGCAGGAATGAAAACATGGAAGGTCATTAGGGCTGGATGCGGGAAAATGAGATGACCACACACGGAGAATCAAAGAGGGAGAGGGAACAAGGGAATGTAATCTATTCCACAGGATCCTTTCTTCCAACCAAAAGTTATAGATATCAACAATCAAGCTCATAAACCTTCGATGGATGGCAACCTCAAGTATATCATCTCTATCATGGTATTTATCATTTATATCATGCTTTATGACCGTACTAGGGACATAATTGAAAGGAAAGAGAGACTAATGACATGGGGAGAGACAACAGGCAAGTTTCTCATGATGATCATACTCAAGTGAGAAAAAGAATTCATTAGTACAAGGAGGGTTGAGGAAAGGGTCTACATGTAATTTAACTACAACCCTAGGGATGTGTGGAATGACGAAGGTCCTATTGATATCATCATCATAGGTGTCATAAATAGGGTCTTTGTCAAAATGATTCCCATAAATTTCTCATTTCCCTTCTTCAATATGTAAATAGTTACCGATATCAATGTTTGAAAGAGTTTACAGGATAAACTTCTCCAAGGTCTCCAAAAGGTG